>CM050508.1:73502500-73615000 GCA_027563665.1 Antrozous pallidus | reverse complement strand
AATGCTTCCCGTCAAGCCATTAGAAGTGATACAATCAGCTCAGGCCCCATTAAGCCATCAGTGTCCACCTGTGATAAAGATGGCCATTTGTTTTCTTAAAGCCCACTTAATGTCTGCTTAACTCAATTTGTCAGGAAATGTAGAACAATTTCCTCACAGCCTGAAATTTGGTAGTGGTTCAAAGTCAAAAGGCCAGGTCTAGTCCTATTCAAATGATATAATAAACAGTCTTCAAATCGAAATCTCCCTTGAGGAGCTGATGTTTACTTAAAAAAATTACGTTAGCTGGAAAAGAATAACATTTGCATCCTTTATTGTTTTGTTGTTGTTTTTTTTAATTTCTAAAGTCCTGGATTATGTCTACTAGTGAAAAGGGCCATTGCTTGATTATATGAGAAAATAACTTTATTCTCTTTTTAAATTCAGCCACAAATTGGTTTTAGAAAGAAAAGAAGAGGCTTTGCAAAGCATCAGTTCCTTACTATAGCATTTGTTTCCAGCCTCTTTAAGGCATCCCATTGTAATATGCACAAATTTACTTTTTAGTCTAATTTAATTTAAAATGTTCTCCATATTACTTACATGTCTAGCCATTTGTTGGAGATTAATATTGCCTTTTTAGATCCCTTAAAAGAGAAAATTAAATGATGGTTTTTGAAAATATTTTATTTTAAAAATGATATTAATCAATTTTGCTGTAATATCAATGGAGGCTAACTTTTCCCTCTTCCTAATAATTCATTTTGAAACACGTGGCCAATTACATGTGTTTAAATATAGCCTCTTGTCATCTGAAGGACCAAGGACCAAATGGATTCAGAAGACATTTCCAAGATTAAACAACAGAGGGCTCTCTTAAATATTCCACATACAATTGCTTCCTACCATTCCAAATTCATAACCCATACAAATCAAACATCAAATTTAAATAATTTTTTTTAATTTTGTCCAACAACTTCTATATTCAGAATAGTTAATTTTTGTTTTCTTGTGTTTCTGCTTAATAGAACTAGGAGCTGACTCCTGATGCAAATTCTACAGAATAATTTCTCAACCCGCTATGCATATAAGGTGAACTAAGAACTGAGTCAATTATCTGGATAATTTGATCAAGATATTAATTAGGCAACTAATATGTACATAAAAAATGAGGCAAAGGTGAAGTTTAGGTTTATAGATTATCTAAATACTATCTCATTTCTCAACTCTTCTTTACATGTAGAGAAAGTGTTAACAAATGTTTCTAAAAGAGAAGAGAAATTGCTGTGACTTAAAGGGGTTGGTATGGGAATAAAATGCCTATTTCAATATAAGATGAATAGCAGCCTAATTTTTGTCTTAGAAATATTATCATATAATCACATTCATGAACTAATGTCGTGCTTATAGGTTTTATTCTCCAAACTTCAGAGGTTCAGTTCAATAGGCAGCATAATTCCCTAAGGAAAGATTTGATTGAAGAAGAATCAGACAGGGAGAACCAAGATGTCGGCATAGGTGGAACACCTATCTTGCCGTCATACTCAGCAATTTTAATACTACAACTTAACAAAGAAACAAACACCTTCCAGAATCACCAGAAAGCTGGCCGAGTGAAAATTCCACAAATAAAAGTGAAGATAAGACACTGTGACTCCGAGGAGCGGCGGCGAACAGCGTTGAAAGATTCGCCCGGAAAGAGGTTTGGAGTGCACGCGCCAGCGGAGAGGGCGGGCAGCTGAAAACCGGCCAGTTTTCTCGAATGGGGAGACAAAGACGTCCCACTGGACTGATTCTCCAGCTCTGGGTGAAGTCCAGAGAACCCACTATCATACAGGGTGAAAACTGGACGGTGGGAGGGCACGCCGAAGCTCGGGTGCTGCCGGGTCTGCCGGCTTGTGGAGAAGGCAGCTTGCGCGAACAGCTCCATGACCAAGCAGAGAGTGATCTCCGACTCGCTCTCTCATTCGGAAAACCGTCAGTCTGCTTTGTTTTATGACCCTGGGTGAGACATTGCTCATGCAGACTCATTTGGGGAGAGTCTGAATTCCCCAGCAGCCGGTGGAGCTCGGCAGCGGCTCTCTCTCAGAGGTGCTGGCGGCCATTGCCCCCGGCACAGAGTCCCCGGGGCCACACAGGGCGGAGCTGACGCTGTCTGCTTGGCCTGGAGACTCAGCCCATCCAACCTGAGCACAGCTGAGCTGCACAGACAATTGGCCTGGAGGTCAACCCTTCCAAGTGCTAACAACGATTTACCTGAGCTTAACTTCAGCAAGAATGTGCAACCCATATCCACCTCAGGTAACTGGGGAGGCTGAGCCACTGTCCCTAGTAGGAAGTCTACCACACAAAGTTAATTGACCAACTCAGGGAAGCAGCCACCATGCAGAGACATGGAAAGAAATCAGATGTGAAAGAAATGGAGGAAAAAAAACGACTGGACATGGAATTCAAAACCATGGTTATAGGGTTTTTCAAGAGGCTCCAACAAAAGGTCGAGGCCTATAAGGAAATAAGCAAGACCACAAAGGAAATGATCAAGACCAACGTGGAACGGAATGAGTCCTACAAGGAAGTGAACAAGACCCTCAAGGACATAAAAGAGACCTGCAAGGAAATGATCAAGACCAATGTGAAAATGAATGAGTCCTACAAAGAAATGAAGGAGACCCTCAAGGATATAAAGGAGACTCTCAAGGACATGAAAAAGGACCAACCAGAAATTAAGAATACACTGACTGAAATAAAAAATATTTATACAAAGACCTAAAAGTGCTCTGGAGCACCCCAAGAACCAAGTTAAAGATTTGAAATACAAAGAGGGAAAATCCACTCAGCTGAAAAAGCAAGAATCCAAAAGAATCCAAAAAATTGAAGATAGTGTAAGGGGCCTCTGGGACAACCTCAAGCATACCAACATCCGAATTATAGGGGTGCCAGAAAAAGAGAGAGACCAAGACAATGAAAACCTATTTGAACAAATAGTGACTGAAAACTTCCCACACCTGGTGAAAAAAGTTGACTTAGGAGTCCAAGAAGCACACCGAACCCCAATATATAGGAACCCTAAGAGGACCACACCAAGGCACATCATAATTAAAATGCCAAGAGCAAAAGACAAAGAGAGAATAATAAAAGCAGCAAGAGAGAAACAGTTGGTTACCTATAAGGGAGCACCCATACAATTTTCAGCGGATTTCTCAACAGAAACAATGCAGGCCAGACGGGAGTGGCAAGAAATATTCAAAGTGATGAACAGCAAGAATCTACAACCAAGATTACTCTATCCAGCAAAACTTCATTCAGAATTGAAGGTCAGATGAAGTGCTTTGCAGATAAGAAAAAGCTAAAGGAGTTCATCACCACCAAACCAACATTATATGAAATGCTGAAGGATATTCTTTAAGAAGAGGAAGAAGAAAAAGGTAAAAATATAAATTATGAACAACAAATACACATCTATCAAAAAATGAACATAAAAATCAAGTGAATTGATAGGCTGATGAACAGGATAAACTGGTGAATATAACTGAGACATGGACATAGAGAGGGAATGGACTGACAATTCTTGGGGAGAAAAGTGTTATGGGAAGTGCAGCAAGAGACTGGACAAAAATCTTGCAACAATGGGAGAGGACAGTGGGGAGGGGGAGGGGAGGGTGGAGGGGGGAATAGGTACAGGTTGGAGGGGAGCTATAGGGGGATAAAAAGGGGAAACAATGTAATTAATAAACTGAACAATAAAGATTAAAAATGGTTAAAAAAAAGAATCAGACATTAGAATATCAAACTAGAATATACTTATATACATGGCAATACATGATACTTGGTCTTTTTTCAGGTTACAAGTATATATTCCTGGGGCTCTTAACATTTTCTGTTTTCTCCCTGCACCCACTATTTTATCCCGGGAGAAGAAAGTGTCAAACTCTGGCTTTGCTTTCTTGATTACAGAATACTAGAAGCTTAGGGTATGAAATTTGTGCACAGGCATTTGTGTCCCTCAGCCCAGCCTGCACCCTCTCCAATCTGAGACCCCTCGAGGAATGTCTGATGGCCCCTTTAGGCCCAGTCCTGGTAGCCTCCCAACTGCTCACCTGCCTGCCTTCCTGATTGCCCCTAACTGCTTCTCCCTGCCAGCCTGATCACCCCCTAACCATTCCCCTGCCAGCCTGATTGATCCCTAACTGCTCCCCTGACAGCCTGATTGCCCCCAAATGCCCTTCCTTGTAGGTCTGGTCCCTCCCAACTGACCGCCCCTGCTGGCCATCTTGTGGCAACCCTCTGGTGTCTACATGGGGGCAACCATCTTTGACCACATGGGGGAAGCCATATTGTGTGTTGAAGTGATGGTCAATTTGCATATTACTCTTTTATTAGATAGGATAGAGGCCTGGTGAATGGGTTGGGGCCAGCTGGTTTGCCCTGAAGTGTGTCCCAGATCAGGGTGGGGGTTCTCTTGGGGCATAGGGTGGCCTAGGGGCCTGTAGTAGTCTGCAGGCTGACCACACCTTCCAGCAACCAAAATGGAGGCCCTGGTATCTGTGATTTATTTATCTTCTATAATTGAAATTTTGTAGACTTGAGTGGAGGCCAGTGCAGGACAAGAAGCTTGGCTCCCTCCATTGCCAGGGGCAAACCAAGCCTCCTGCTCTCTCCAGCTCCATGGCCACCACCATTTTTGTTGGAATTTATTTATCTTCTATAATTGCAACTTTGTAGCCTTGAACAAAGGCCAGGGCTGGCCAGAGCAGGCAGGAAGCTTAACTTCCTCCTTTGCTGAGTAAACCCAAGCCTCTTACTGGCTCCATGGCCACAGCCTTCTTGGTTGGGTTAATTTTCATACTAGCTCCTGATTGGGTTGGTGGGCGTGGCTTGTGGGTATAGCAGAGGTACGGTCAATTTGCATATTTCTCTTTTATTAGTGTAGATATTCACTAAATAAAAGATTAACTGCAGCAAAAATACTTGTAGGAAAAGTCAAGTATATTATTTTCCTAGAAAGTATTTGATGTTTGAAAATAGTTTATTTTTCTGTGCATATTACAACTAATAGCTGCCATCTATACGAAACATAGAGAATTATTTTTATTAGTAAGTTTGCTCATACTCATTATGAAAATTTGGAAAATGCATTTTAAAATGTGGGGGGAAATGTTCCATAATCCTATTTAATAAAATAACAATATGCAAATTAACCATCACTCTGCTACACCCACATGTCATGCCCACCAGCCACACCCACCAACCAATCAGGAAAGATTATGCAAATTAACCCAAACCAAGATGGCTGCTGCCATGGAGCAAGCAAGACGGAGGTTTGGGTTTCCCAGGTGAGGAAGGAAGCCAAGCTTTCCACATACCCTAGTGGGCCCATGCCTCCACTCAATGCTACAAAGTCTCAATTATAGAAGATAAATAAATTCCAATACAAATGGAGGCAGCCATGGAGCTGGAGAGAGCAGGAGGCTAGAGTTGCCTCCAGCAATGGAGGAAGCCAACCTTCTGCAGCACTGGCCTCTCTTGGCCTCCATTTAAGGCCTCTGCTTGGGTCACTGGGAGTGTGGCAGGCCTACAAACCACCACCACAGGCCCCTTGCCCAGGCCATTACATGCCCCAAGTAAACCCTTACCCTGATCTGGGATACTCTTCAGGGCAAACGTCTGGCCAGCTGATGTGCCCTGAAATGTGTCCCACCCATGCACCAGGCCTCTATCCTATCTAATAAAGAGTAATATGCAAATTTACCATCACTCCAATATGCAGGATGGCTGCCCCCATGTGGTCAAAGATCCTGCCCCCGTGTGGACACAGGATGGCCACAACAAGATAGCCAGCAGGGGAGGACAGTTGGGAGGGAGCAGGCCTGCAAAGGGGGACAGTTTTGGATGATCAGGCCAACAGAGGAGGGCATTTGGGAAGGTAAAAGCCCTGCAGGGGAGGGCAGTTAAGGGTGACCAAGGCTACACAGGAGGGCATTTGGGGGTGACTGGGCCTGCAGGGAAGGGCAGTTGGGGGGGGCAGGCCTGCAGGGGAGAACAGTTGGGGGTGACCAGGCCTGCAGGGGAGGGCAGTTAGGGGCAAACAAGCTGGCAGGGCAGCAGTTAAGCATCAATCAGGCTGGCAGGGGTGTGGGTAGCGGGTGATCAGGCTGGCAGGCAGGAGTGGTAATAAGGAAGGCAGGCAGGTGAGCAGTTGGGAGCCAGCAGTCCTGGATTGTGAGAGGGATGTCCAACTGCCCGCTTAGGTCCAATCATACTGGGATCAGGCAGTCGAACATCCCTTTAGGTGTCCCAGATTGGAGAGGGTGCAGATTGGGCTGAGGGACACCTCCCGCCCCCACCTGGCTTCTAGTATATATATACAAGGCTAATATGCAGGAGTTTGACCAGGAGACCAGGAGTTCGATGCTCACTCTGATGCCCACTGACCACCAGCAGCAGCGCATAATGAAGAAAGGCCCTGGCTGACAGCTGGCAGTCAGGGAAGAGTGGCCCTGGCCGACAACTGGCAGTCTGGGAAGGGAGGTCCAGCAGCAGCCAAAGGCCTTGATTGGCCTTTATCGCCAGCCAGGCCTGGGACCTTACCTGTGCACTAATTTCATGCACCAGGCCTCTAATTAAAGATAACTTATTATGGATTAATATTTTGATATATTTTCTAGTAGTAATTTTAATTAACTTCTTAGCAAAGCTATAATTATATGATTCTTAAGCAATTATATGAACTTACTTTAACAGGTTACAAAAATAATAAGTATTTATTAAAGCTAACTTGAACTGAAAAGTAAAGAGAAGAAAATGAAAATCACTCTGAATTTACCAGCATATTTTTGGTATAGTTTCATCTTCTTGTGCTATATTTTTCCCCTAGCGTACTTAATTTAAAAGCTTATAAAACCTAGGAAATTTATATGTAATATTTATCATTGCTTTGTTTTTCAATCTTGATCACTATAATATGTAATATTTATCATTGCTTTGTTTTTCAATCTTGATCACTAATTGCCCCAACTCAGTTTTTAAAATTCAATTATTACAGAAATAAAACATTTTTAGCAAAGATTCTTAGTGATCAGTGGGAGTAAATATTCTACTGATCTCAGCAGCTTTGATTTTCAAGAGGGAAAGAGAAAATTTACTTAGTAACTCTCCAATGTAACGATCCAATAATGGTGTTTGCGAGCAAATACCAGAACTGAATGGCACCAGTCATCATTTCACATGGTCATTATACGTTCCCAGAGCTTTCACTTGAATGGTGAAGAGTGGACTACAAGAGAACCATTTCCTGCTACTGCGAATGCAATAAAAGCCAAAGATAACCCAATGGGGCCTTCTGAGTTTGGGGTCCAAATAAGTAAAGAAGATACTTGGTTTTGTTTATTAGGTCTCTATTCTTGAGTTACAAATTTTGATTCATCATTTGGTAATCATATACATAAGCATTCAAGTAAACTTCGCAAGAAAGCAGCGTTACTATGAATCTTTAAATAGATGAGAATATCTTTCTGTTAGCTTAACATGCAAAAGATCAATTAAGTATGCATACAGTTTGGGGACCACAATCCCCCATCATAAACAGTAGATACTGCTTTGTTTTTACTTTAGACTGTAGTAAGATAAGTCTGAGGAAAGCCTGGTTGTCTACTTATTTAGTCTTATTTTTGTTTGAATATTTGTAAGATAGTACTTGATTTTTTATCATTCACAGTTTTGTCAGGATATATCAAAATAATGCATTGTCACCTATTATTTTTATCACTGAGATATTTTTTCACTCACAGAAGTTATCTTTAATTTTGTCTTTGATTGTTATACATTTTTCAAATGTTCTAGTTTCCTCAAGTATACTCATAATTGTAGATAATCCTTCAATTCTTTGACTTCCAGCAGGTCTCCTTCCTATCATTTTTTGTCTCCACATTCTAAGAAACTTCTTTAGTTTGTTATCCGTATAACTGGCCTATTTTTTTTTTGCAGTGATAATTGGGCCTTTAATGCAAAATTTAATTTTGTTTTGCATTTTTAGTTTTCATACTGCCTTCCCTCATCATCTATCTCCCTATCATCTTATCCTAGTATCTTTTCATCTTACCTTTTCTCTCCTTATGGTTTGTTAATCCTTTTCATTAAACTCCTTGATGTTTCCAATTCTATTGAAGATGCTAAAGTGTTTCCAAATTGCCTCCTGGTCATTGTGAGATTTCTATACTTCTGAGCATTGTTTTCAAAATGAGTTTTTCCATAGGTCATGCATTGTTTAAAATTGTATGTTTACTCATCTCAAAAGATGGAAATTTATCTAGTATTCTATGCAAATTTCCTCTTACCTTCTGCTTTCATTCTAGTCTAATTCTTATTTTGGAACAATACCTAGATGATAAATTGATCAGCACAGCTCTTATATGAATTATTATCTAGCATATTTATTGTCTTGTGGCCTTGCTATCATCATATTTTCTCCTGCCATATTCCTTAACTCACTGGTACTCTAAAAGATGCAATACACAAAACTTTAGAATTCCAAGAAGGTATTCCTAATAGAATTTTGCTGGTCTCCACCCCTCCTGTGTTTTACATGTGGAACTACAATTCCTACAGTGATATGGGGCATTATCAGGGCATCCTTTCTGCTTTCCACTCACAATCTCCTAGGCCATTTTATGGATATTGCTACCTCTAAAGTATTGCAGGTAAAAGAGACATTTTTGTCTCCCTTTATAATTAGAAAGGGGGACAACTGGTGAGAAAGAGAAGGAGGAAAGCATTCACCTAATCAACAGCATTAGTTTGTAGGATAGTGCTGCCCAGTCTTTTAGGTTGGCATGGACCTTAAGTCTTTGGTTCTGAAATCTGGCAGCTGAAGAAAGGTAAGGATAGTTCTATCTCCTTTCAGAAAGGCAGGTTGTCTGGTTCAGCAGTTCAAGAGCATAGCTGGTCCCACCACTGGCATTTTTCAATTAAGTTCACTCTGTTTTGAAGGAAATTACTCTTTTAACTTTTTGTCATCACATTGACTGCCAGCCCCTGTTTATTTCAAGAATTCTAGTCTATTTTCTTGTCTTGGAGCATATTTATCTACAAGTTCCAAGAGCTGGTTTAGGTGTTGCCAACCAGATGCTATTTTAAACTGAAAGTCAAGATTTGCATCACCTTTCTCTAGAGGGCATCACGTTAAAAGTGGGCATTCAAATTCTCCCTTGGAGTGTGACCTCTGCCTATGAGTTCTTTACATTTGCGTTTTTATCTGGAAATGGTGACAGACCTGAGAAGAGGATATTTATTTTCAGTCCTGTTATTTGCAAGCCCTTTGAGCTTCTATGAAGTTACTTAGAATCACAAAATGCAAATCAATCATGTGTCATAATGGTAAGTTTCAAAATATTTTTCCATTTGGGGGGTTTTATTCTTTCGTTATCTAAACGACCTTGGTTCTTTATAAAAAGAATTTTGTACTTTACACCATAGGAACAAAGTTTCTATTGGCTTGAATTGCTGGGAAAGAGGTGTGTGAATGGCCCCAAGTTATACATTTGCAGAGGAAATATCATCCAGATGCTCAAGTCAGCCTTTTCTTGGCAGACAACTGAGAACCATGCCGAAACTAGGCTTAAAATGTATAACAAAAGAATTCCACAATCCCGTACCTTTGGAATGGACATTAATTAAAAGAAACAGTCCTTTCCCCTGTGATCAGAGTTTAACTACTATTAATCAGAGTTCACCACATAATTAACACTTTGAACTATGATTAGCAATTGGAAATCATAGCCAGACATGTTGAGGTTAGAATAGGGGATGGACATAATCTGTTACCCAACTCGGTGTCCCTCATCATTTTAAAAGAAGGGAGAAAATCAAGCACTCCAGCCCTAAGGAATTGGGCAGATTTTGTTTTCGGGGAGGTGTTTGCCATTACATATTGCACATAATGTATGGCACTGTTAGGAGGGAAAAATTGGAGACGGAGTGGCTGGAAAGTTAGGTCTGCTCTGCAGCACTGTGAGATTGTTGACATCTGCCGAGGTTGGAGCGCTCAGTAAGCAGGAAATGGGGTGTCACTCTGAGTGGTAGTTTACCATTATCCTGGCATCCTAATGAAGTGTCTGCAGTGCACAGAGCTTCTGGATGGCATCTTAACGCACGGCTAAGCAAAAGCACTTCTCTCCCTGTCACTGTCATCCATCTGCCTGCACCCTACTGTAGCCAATGGGATGGAACCATGCTACAATGTGCTATAAGCCATTTAGAGTTGCACATTGCATAATCAGTCCCATCAAATATGTAAAAAATGGCTATTATTGGTTATTTTCCTCAAACTCTGGCACCTGGAGTTTGATACATTAAAGTTAAACTTTTCCAAGTGCTGTTTATGCTATTAATTCCTCTTTTCACCCCTCTATTTAAATGGGCATGAATTACATCCTCAATGTCTTAAGTCCTGTTAATGGATCAAAAGAGTTTTATGAATATTCATTTAAAAACTTCACTGTACATCACACTTGGTGAATTCATCAATTTACAATATAATGGAGTGATCATTTTCTTTAAAATATTCATTTTTAAGAAAAGGACAAAGCATGCATCGACTCAAACCACAGATTGGTTTGTTAGAGCATGTTATTTAGTTTGCAGTGATAGTTTGGGGCTTTTCAATAGATTTCTTTAAAGACAGTGCATGTCACCAAGTACATTTACATTTTAAAGTAGTATTGTCAATGTTAGGTGGCTATATTTGGTGCATTTTCCATGAAATTAAAATGCAGTATAGAGGACAATATCTGTTATTAGGTGCCATAAGTAGAGCAAGATGTGTGTGCAACCCTCCTGAAACTTTTAGATAGATCATGTATAACCCTCTAAACATGGCTGCAAAAACAGTTGGGATCTCATGGCACGAATTGAGTGATAAGATGGCCACAAAGTTGAGAAGGTGTTTCTATAATAGGGGCAACAGGACTCTGCTAAATTGGGGATGGGGTTAGATAAACAAGAAGGCATAACATAATTTGGTTGCATGAAGAATTTTTTCACAGACATTAAAACTATAGTAAACATGACAGCAGGGAGGCCTGCACTGCAGCACAGTGGGGAGCTCAGAGCGTCTGCCTGCCTGTGGCTGGCTCCAGCCACCGCTAGAAGTCTCTGACTTTCATTAGCACTCAGCGATTCAACCAGGTCCCCCAGCAAAGGACGAAAATCGAAGCAGCAAAGCCCCATACTCATTATAGTAAATACTCCCAGATTACAGGAATTTGGGGGCCAATAATATCAGGATGATGTTAAACTAGAACAAAAGAGTCATTCTGAATTTTTAAAGATAATAATAAAAGGGTTTGTTCGGTTTTTGTTTTAAATAAATGTAGCTTTTCATTTCATTGGTAACTCAGTGTGTTGTAATATTAGACAACCTCTTTACAATAACATCTTAGATAAGCCAGCTAAAAAGTGTGCACAACTCCTTCTGAGCAGTAAAAGAACAAGTTAATTTCACAAATGACTCCTCCACCTCCACTCCTTCCCGCTGAATTTGTGCAAGCATGTCTCACAGGTCTCTGAAACAGAAACTATTTCCTTTGAAAGAAATTTGTAAAAATACAATAAGTGTGCTAGCAAATGTAACAAGGTAAGCAAACTAACCCAAATCACTGAAATACAATGCAAGTGAAGTTAAAGTATTTATTCACCTCCCCCCAAATAATGGAGTTATTTGAGAAAAATATTGGCTTCTTCAAGGGTTCCAGGGGAGAGTGGTTTGCTATTGATGCCCAGAAACATTAAAAAGTGTAACCTTTGTTTTCATCTTTATTGTTGAAAATATTACATATGTTCCCTTTTTCCCCCATTGACCTCTCTCAGCCTGCCTCCAACCCCCACCCCAGGTCTCCACTACCCTATAAAATGGTAAAGTTGTTTTTATTTTTTAATGGAATGATAGTGTTTATTTTTGCTAAATCCAGGCTTGGAGATCTGGCTTCTTCATCCATCCCTCCCGCCCCCGAACTGCCCTCAGCATTATAGCACATCAGCTTTCCTTCATGTTCAAATATTTCTCCAGAACTCATTTGCAAAAGAGTCGAAGCAATATTAAACACCACATACAAACCTCTTTTAAACACACAAAGAAATAGGGAAACACATCGGAACTAGACCATTGAGAAAATCCTCCTTTCAAATTTACTGTCGGCTTCACATGCTAGTATAAAATAGACCACAAAGTCCCGTTTGTGATCCATTTGAAACAATCTTGATTTGCTTAAATTGTCACATTCTTCTTGCACATTTCTTCTAAATGCAAAAATGGTAAAGAATTCTCCTCCCTCTTCATTATAAAAGTGCAGAATTTCTGGCTTGTTTATTCCTAATGGAACACTTGAGAAAGAAGAAAATATATAAGTATATCTTTCAGAAGATTAGTTGTCTCAATCTTTTTAAAAGAGAGTATTTGTTCATTTCTTCCCCATGGTAAACAGTGTGAGCTTTTCATTGTAATTTTCCATTGGCAAATTAATGCATTTCACTTTACGGATTTGGTCCCATGCTTCGAGAACATCGTACCTTTTAATATTCTTATTTCTTCCATACCATATATTAATGTATGCCATTAGGACATAGATAGGAATAGAACCTAAGCAATTTTTAAACAAATTTATTGAAGGAATCTTCTACTTCCATTGTAACTCACGAAAACAGAATCACAGTCTGATGAAATAAAACTATAGTTTACTTCTCATGAGAACCTTTTCCCAATCTAAGGATTTCAGGCAAGAAATGGAATAAGTGTTTTGAGTATTTCAAATCAAACATCAGAACTGTTTTCTGATGTACTGGTAAATATTCTATTGACAAGGTCAAACACAGAGAAGATTTTGGCCACCAAGACAGAAGGGAACATTAAGCATTAAAAAAAAATAGAGTAGATTATCAACTGCAATTTCTAAAGTTCTATGCATTTCCTTCTACAGAATGTGGAGAAAGCCCTTTATAATGGAAGTGTGTATGTATATTCAGTTACCATATATGTGGTTCTTCAAAAATTATATTAAGGATGCTAATTTAAAAAAATGGCTAATATGTTCAAGAAACTATAAAGAAAAAGAGAGGGAGGGAGAGGAAAGCAAGCTGTGCCAAAAAAAAAAAAACCTGGGCTCAGCAGCTTTCTGGGGAAAATGGTGAAATGTGACTGTGTGATTTATAATGAGAAAAGGTATCTACAACATACAATTTTCTACCTAGCTGCAAATAATAATTCATAGTGATGTCCCTTCCAGATAAAAGACCTTTGCTATGTAGGACCCATGTGGTAAAATGATCATGATAAATGTCAGACCAGTGCAGGTAACGGCTTTACAAACCATTAAGATTAGCTGGCTCTTTTTCCCGATGATAACAGTAACCATGCTGTGACTCTATGTGGTAATAATATCTCAGTCCTGATAAATGCCAGAGCCAGGCAGAAGTGTTTATCATTCCCAGTTCAGAAATGCTGACTAAAGTTGCCACATGTTGCCTGTTTTTCTTCTTTTACAATAGTCTCACAATTAAAAAAAAAGGCTGAATCATAAAATTATTTTATTCCCCATTTCTTAAAGGATTTTGATGTTTGTGCTGCTAACTCTGCCTGCTCTCAATGTTACTGTGTGGCCTTGTCAAGTGAACCGGCCAGGAAAACAGTTCACATACTGACCATTATCTCTTCTCCAGAGGGTTTTTGTTCAAAAGAAATAGTTCTGGATAAAATGTAATGTGCTTCCTTTAAAAAAGGTTTCTTAATTTGTCTTAATTGCATGACAAATCATACTTGTTTGCAAGTGAGATTTTTTTTTAATTCCTTATAAATTTAATTTATCTACCAATAGAAAGAAATAGACACTTACATTAAAGACTTCCTATCTAGAAAAGTATTTGTAGGGTTTCCACACTTATGAAAATGTACAAAGATAATGCTTAATATAAAGAGCTACTAGAGTATTTAAAAAGAATTACTGGTTTATAATTAGAAAGATGTCAAGTGACTCAAAATGGTAAGCCTTATTGTTTTTTATAAGCCTGTAAAACTAGATATATATGAATAAATGTAGTTTAATGAAATTCTCATAGCAGAACTGGATTTTGAAGAAACAAACTAGTGAGCTTTATTTTCTTGGCACATATTATGGCCTAAGGTGAATTAGTGTGATCTGGAAGTTACAGATCTGGACTTGGCCACCATGACACCTCCACGATCACTTTGAAAACAAGAGTTCTGTGGAGGACAAGACCATGCTTTTCCATGAGTATTGCTGCTGGGGTGTCTGCTGCCTTACCCTTCAATTCAAAGAGGGGTGTTGCTGCAGCGTTGAGGAAGTTGGAAATCAGAGAGTTTGAGGTTGATGAATTTTAGGAAATGTTATCATCCTAAAATTGATTGCACCAAAGCAATACCACTTATGAAAAGTTATTGAGAGCCTGAAATTTGACTTCTTGCCCTCAGTGTGAGGTTGATGCACTAGAAGTTCTAGATTAACATAGATAAAAAAGAAATGGTGACTTTTATTACTTTCCTGAATGCATTGGGATATGTGTAAAAAAGCTACCAACAACAATTTGAAGGCCTTCAGAAATTGATTAAAGAAACTTTTACATTGGTTGCTTTAGTATTTATTGCATTCCTCGATTCTTTTTTTAAAAATTATTTTTGGTATAATGAGCTGACACCTCAGATGCTTTTGTGTTTAAGGGTCATCTTAGAGGATCCCTTTACTCAGACAAAAGATGTAAACGTCACTGATACTTACATTATGTTAGCTCTTAAATTTAAACATCTCTTGTGACATATTTTGAACTCTTGTCTTCTCTGGGTTACAAAATGAGCAACTTTGTATCTGCCACAGATAGCACATGGACCTTAATGGATTTGTTTTTTTCAACAGCATATACATATACATGTTTAACACTTTAAAAATGATTGAAGATATAAAATTATTTTCTTTTTAATAATTTTGAATTGCTCATTGCCAGAGAATAGGAGTAAAAACAGCAAGAAATAGAGGTTGCACTGAAGATTAGATGGGCTCCTCCAAAATGGCAGAAACACTCCTGGACACCAAAGCTCCCCTCACAGTGCAGGATCTATGGGCTATGGCACTCAGTTGGCCAGTGTTCTGGTTACGGCCATTTATTAGCTAGAGAGGGCTATTTCCACTTTAAAAATTCTCCCTAAAAGGGCTTCTTTATTCAAAGATCAGACAAAATATTAATGTCTCCGGAAAGGACAAGCTTTGATACAAGAGAAGCCTGGTTGCCAGTGAGGTGATTAGCTCTAATTCCCAGATGATCCCCACCAGACAAAGGAAACGGTCTCACCTGAGTCAATTAGAGTCCAATCCTGCGGCATCTCTCCTGCGCTGCAAGTCACATACTACTGTTCTCCAGTTGCACTGTTTTGACTTGGATTCTCAACACCTAAAGTCAAATGTACCAGGTAGCTCAGGCATTCCTTCCTTTTAATTAGATGCAAAGGATGGCTTTTCTGGTTTGGAGGTAGGTGAGGAGTACAGAATCTTGAAGGAAAAAGTGCAAATTGCCAACACCAGGTTAGCCTGAAACCATTGTTTAGGATACAAAGATGAGTCTATTTATGATATACTCTATCTAGTGAGGGATTATAATCAAACAATCTTTGATAATTAAAAGTACTCTGTGTATTTACAAACATCACACAGTTTGGTCTGTTTTCTGTTTTTTGGAAAGAGTACTAAAGAGTAAAATTTATGGCTTCATATGATTTTGGAAATAGCCTTGGACTATGAGCAATCACATGTCAGTGCTGATACGGAGGATAATTCAAAAGAAAGATTTTGATTTGAGGTGATTTACATTTAATGACCCTTTACTATATGTGCATATATATGCATTGAAACATTTACTACTACTAACAATTTTATTAAATAAGTATATGGTGGTGATTGTATTTTTAAATAAGAAACTGAAAACATCAAGTTTTTTAGTTTTACCTAATTTTTAGACACCTCTGAAATGTACTGCTTCTCTTATTTATAACATGAGTTTGAAGTATGTGTCTATTTGTACCCATGCGTGAGTCTTGAATTCACACTGAGAGTGTCTCTTCCTAAAGTAAATGTAATTTATTTAAAGGAATTTATCAAGCAAGTGGTATCATGCCTTTGCTGACTCCTCAATGTCCAACTCAAGTTTTATGAATTACAAGAAATATCCTCAAAGATTTGTAACCAGTTGCAAAGTATGCTTAGCACATACTATGAAGACACTCATTCCTCGTATAAGCCCGGACAGTCTCTAACTAAATTCTGAAGTGGTCATGATGCATAAAGTATAAACCGGATAGAAATTAGACTGCTTTCTTCCCAATATAGCCCTGACATATAAGGGACTACCATTTTTCATGCCTGATGCATTATACATTCCACAATCGCTTTCAGAAGCAGAACAGCTGTGTTACTGCTGACCTCCTTCAGACAAAGGGGTACAGTTGTCCTCTAAGAATTACAGATAAATGGACTGCAGAGGGCCACTGATGCATTGGTGAGCAGGGGAATTCAGTCTTTTCTTCCTCTGAGTGAACCTATATAACAAAGCACAATTTATTTTGAAATATGATTCAACATGTGGCCATAAATTAGTTAAGAATGTAAATGGATGGATGATAAGGCCAGAAAAGTGTTCCAGGGTCAGGAGGTCCAGGGTCCTGCACTGCATAGAACTCTCCATCATTGTATGACTTTATCTTATCTCGTTGCAAAAAAACGCATTTGGTTGTAAATATCCTTGTTTTAGTAGCAACATTTCATGCAGATAAATGCAAATGTAACCATCATAAGGCATATTTTTTTAAATGTGTCCTCAAATCCATGAACCAGGAGAAAACTATAAAGCCAAATCTTTATCATAATGTTAAAGCTATTTCACATCATGTGGATATAACTTCCCTAAGTATCCTGGAGGGTTTTTTTTTTTTTTAAGAAACTCATTTATAACAGAGTTTGAGGTAGTTTCAGAAAATGGGGCCAAGTGGGTGAGAAGTGGGCATCAGTAAGAAACATCTTCCTATTTTAGTGTATACATGTGCATTATGTATATTTTTACATATACTTTTTTTCCACTAATGGGTGACAAATAAGAAGTCCTGCTGAAAGAGTTTGTGTGCAGTTGTGGGTCCACAACTTAGAGTTTGGAGAGGTTGTTGGGATAAGGGTGGGGAGCTAAAAAGGAAGTATTAAAGAGTACAGAGCATAAAAATCAGTTATTAAGAAATAAAGGGAGGAGCAAATGTGAGTGAAGGGGCAAAGAATTGTGGGGTTTATTATTATTGAAAAGACTTTTATATAAGCCTTTTAGTATACAACTTACCTAAGATGTTCTCTATTTCCCCAGGTAGAAAAAAAGTTCCTTGTTTCCCACTTTCGTGAGATAGCTTAGTCTTATCAAAACTCTTAATACTTCACAATAATGAGAAACCATATGCTGAAGGAGAAATATTAATAGAAAATGCTGTCTTTCACATGCTCACTGAATCAACTGAAGACAGTTGACGAATCTTAGCTCATTAACTACTCCTATATTATGTATGCAATCCCGATTCCTAATATGACACGTCAATAAACTAGATCTGGAAAGATGTCATTTCAACGTTTCCAATTGTATTTTTAGATGTTCTTTCACTTAGAAGTGTCTGTGTTATTTCCTAATTTTACAAGCTATGGATGAGTGGGTGTGGTACTGATTTGAATGGGAAACCACTGCTTTCCTATAACTTTTTCAAAGATCTATTCTAGTTATATTCTAAGAAAATAAATTGCCCCCCTTGGTAATATTTCAGCCCCCCTCCATGTATGTACAACTTAGCCACACAATGCGTGTACCACAGTTCAATTGTCCAATTCTTCAAGTGTGCGTGACAGTCGAGAAAGAAAAAAATTCTTTAAAATACGCTTTATGTAGAATGTTTCTTATAAGCAGATGTGGGAACCACCGTACTTTTACAGGGATTCTTCTATGTAACTGAACTACTCACCAGTCAGATTGCCAGTCTCTCAGTCTTTCTCAGAGAAGTCAGTGCTGTGAAATGTCAGGCTACCATAGCAAAGGCACCACTGGCATCAACTCAGTTCAACTACGTTTGAAAGCTCACTACAACCAGATGGTGTGATTAGTGCTGGAAATGAAAAGTAAACCAGATCAGCATGGGCCTCAAACAAGGTGAAGAGGGGAAAGGGGAAACACTTATGAAATACTTTTTACTAGTCATTGTGCTAGCTACATTATATACTATCTTCTTCAATCTATAAAACTGGCTTTTTAGGTATTACTGAGAGAAAATAAGGAATTTGTCCAAGACCAGCTAATAAAAAGCTGTTAACATAATTCAAAGCAATGTCTATCTATTCCAACCCATGTTCTTGTCTTTCATTGGTTCACTTATTCTTTATTTATTTAAGCCACTATATGCCCATGCAAGTGCTTCCTAGTTTTATAGAAAAATTCCCAGTTGAATGGAGAAATTAGTAGGCATTCAAGCCATGGCAATATTTCTTCTAATTTTTAAAATTATCTTCAATTATAATTTACATTTAATATTATTTGTATCAGTTTCAGGTGTATAGCACAGTGGTTAGACAATAATGTACTTTACAAAGTGGTTCACCTGGTTTTCCAGTTCTCAACTGGCACCATATATAGTTATTACAATACTATTGACTATATTCCCTAGCCTGTACTTTATATCCCCATGACTGTTTTATAACTACCAATCTGTACTTGTCAATCCCTTTTGCTTTTTTATCAAGTCCCCCAACTCCTCACCCTTCTGGTAGTCATCAATCTGTTCTCTGTATCTCTGTTTGATTATATTGCTTTTTAGATTTCACATATAAGTGAAATAATATGGCATTTGTCTTTCTCTGGCTGGCTTATTTCGCTTAGCATAATACCCTCTAGGTCCATCCATGCTGCCACAAATGGTAAGATTTCATTCTTTTTTATGGCCAAATAATATTTAATTATACTACAGCTTTTTTATCCACTACTCTAGTGCTTCAAACCATGGCCGTATTATGTGGAATAGAATGTGCTAGAGTAACAGAGCACAGAAGAACTGTCTAGGGAAATTCACAAGTATTTTATCTGGGTGTTAAACAGACTTGGTGAAGTTTTAATTACTGCCCAAGCAACATGGCAGTGATCTTGCAAGTTCATATATTTCCAATTAAGCAACTCCACACCCAGCCTTTCTGCAACCACTCTTGAATAGATCATGTGTTCCCTAAAACAGATGTTTGCTAGGTATACTCATGTGGACCACTCCCTACTTATCATTTGCTCAGCTTGACTTATGGCTGCTGCTTCTGTAGTCCTCAATGTCAACTGACCACTTTTTTGGAGATTCTTACATTGACTTGATCATCACTATAGCCAGAGATTTTCATGAAATTAGAAAGATTTCCTCTCCTCCCCTCCCTTCTTCTTTCCTCTTGCACATTTTAACAGTAAGACATACTTATTCAGGACTGTCACGATATATATAGGAACTACTGCCCACCTCATCAGTTATCACCTTTACCGCCTGAACCAAGTGGTTCAATAGATCCTCAGGTAAATTCTATTACTAGCATGTGCTATATACCTTTGCATATACTCATTGGTGTTTACCGTTAGCCAGATGACCAGATACAGGGTATCCAAGTGTGCCAAAAGCTCTGTCCTGGGCATACTGTACCAATTTCACTCTCATCATTACTGACTTGTTTTCTTTCTCTTCCTGAGTTTCTAGTGTCTCATAAGCTCCAACTGGTCTCATGAAGCATCACAATGTCTTATCATCATTAAGCTTAAAGGAGGCTTTCTAGCCTTTAAGTAGAAAGATTAGATCTGCTGTGTTTTATGATGCAACTGGCTTCTCTCTCTCTCTCTCTCTCTCTCTCTCTCTCTCTCTCTCTCTCTCTCTCTCTCCCCTCTCCAGCCCCCTTTGTCTCTTTCATTGGCAGTTATCCAATCCACATCATGTTGGAACTCTTCTAAGAATAACTGCAACTTTGAAAGCTGTGACTGTAGGAGGTATTATTTATAAGCCTTTGTGGTTTCAGGAGCAAAAAAGGAAAGCTTCTAAGCACAGTTCTACTAGGAAGACTACCCCATCCCACTTTTGCCATCTTCTACAGGATATTTTTCCTGTAATTTCTTATTAAAAGTGGTTTGCTTGTTTGTTTGCAGTGTATTTTAAATACCCTGCCTGTTTCTCTTTCTCACTCTACTTTATTAAGTTCATCTACCTAATAACAGATGATGACAAATCGGGTTTCAGGAGGCACATCATATTAGGAACTGTGTTTGGCCTTAGTATCAGAGAACCATTCATAAAGGTTCCAGTACACAGAGGCTTAGTTTCTTATGTCAAAGAAACTCAGAGACAGCCAGATAGGACCAGTGACTGCTTCACAGATTCAGAAAAGCACTTCCTAGCCATGTGTTCTACTCTGCTGGGTCTCTGTTCTCAGTGTCATCTCATGCTATAACCATTCTATCTTCATTCTGAAGAGTGGAGGTGAAAAGGCTAACAAGCTAACCCAGCATCCTCTCCATGGTCTCCCCAGAAGTCCCACATTACACTTGGACTTAAGTCTCAATGGCCAGTCTTAGTCACATGACCACTCTAGCTGCCAAGGAAGCTAGGAAATGAGCTGTTTTAAGTGGGTATATTGGCATTCCCGCAATAATGGGATTGCCTTGCTAAAGAAGAGAATGTATATTAGATGGATGTTGCCTTACATATTATGCTCTTGTACATCATCTTTTGCAGCAGTGGACTCTTTAGGGTCACCCAGAGCTCTGCCCTAGTAGTTAGAGATTAAAGTATAGAAAATGTTTTAGTTCAATAAATAATTATAATTATCTGCCCTGGTTAAAACTATGGCAAGATGAATTCTCTGGTGTACTAAGTAACTTAGTTTTTATTATGCCATCCATGCCCATAAAGGTAAAAAAAAATAAACAAAATGAAGGAAATAAATTCATGTGGCATGCAGTTTTGAAGAACTTATTATTTTTTTAAATGTATATGACTATGCTTTATACTTTCAATTTTTGTTTTTGCACTTCCCTAATTTCACAGCAAAACAACAAAATGTTTTGAAACAGGATAGCATAGAAGTAATAAAAAAGTACTTACTCTACCACAAAATCAAGCAAACAATAGAATATTGGTAATTAAATCACACTGTTTGTCCTTGTATGTTTGTTTCCTATTACTGCTGTAACAAACTGCCACAAGCTCATGCAACACAAATTTATTACCTTATATTCCTGGAGGTTAGAGCATGGAAATCAGTTCACTGTATTTCTTCTAGAGCCTCTTTCCTTTCTTTTTCTAGTTTTGAGAGGCTGTTTCATTCCTTGACCCATGGCCCTTTATCACACAGCCATTTCTCTTCCTGCTTCCTCTGTCACATGACTTCTGTCTCTGACTCTGATCCTCTTGGTTCCTTCTTAACCACCTTCATGATTACACTGGGCCCACCCTTATAACCCACCAGGATTTCCCTATCTCATAACCCCTAATTTAATCACATGCAACATCCCTCTTGATATGGAAGGTAAAATACATACAGGTTCCAGAAATTAGGAAATGGACATCTTTGGAAGTTCATTATTTAGCCTACCACACCTTGTATAATAGTAAAACACTTGTGAGATTTGATTCAATAGCTAAATCAGCACCTTATGCATGTCCTTCCCAAGAGTCCCACTTTAACTTATGTCTCTATGGCCAGTCTGAGTCACACGCCCAAGATCTAATTCAGAGTCAAAATGAAGAAACTCCATGATAATGTTGAGGACATTTGGCTGCTGAATAAGACCTCATGCTGCTAATTCTTAGTCCAAAATTCTCCCTAAAAAATTCCCTCATGTGTATATGAAATCTTATTTTTTCTAACCTTTTTTTATTTTTATTTTTTTCAGAAAAACAAGATAATAACACAAGAATTGAAACTATGAAGTCCCTTGTACAAAAACTCCCTCCATCAAATCGTGACACCATGAAAGTCCTCTTTGGACATCTGACTAAGTAAGTTGTAAAGATTTATTGTTGTGTCATATACTCCTTTCCTAAATGAACAATATTTAATTTCAAATCTCTAAGACAAGAGTTTACAAATACATCTATCTCATATTTCCCCCTCTCCCTCATCTAAGTCTTCCTGTAGAAGTTAGAGAATGTTCTAATGGTAGGAAGGAGAAGCTACAAAAGGAAATTCTGACTGAATTGATTTATCCTGGCTTTTCCAATGAACAGATACTTGCTGATTAGTCAGAATTCTACTCAGAGCCCTTAGATGTGTCATCTTTACTTTGTTGCATAATAAATTGGGAAAGGCATGAGATGTTTCAGACATGAGGTCAAAACCTAGCCCTGCCTTGTACCAAGGCTGGGACCATAATAAGTTATTTAATTCTCTGAATTCTATTTCCTCATCTGTTAAATGTTGATTCGGATTATCAAGGTGCCGTCCAGTAAAAGAAGAGTGTTACAAGCAGGGGGAAAAAAATGTGTAAAACCCAGAGAACCCAAAGAATTTATCGTATTTGAAAAGCCAGGATGACTAGAGCCTAATGAATGAGGGGGATGGTGGTGGGAGTTGGGGTCACAAATGTTAAGTGGGTGTCAGATCACAATAAGGCATTTGCAATCCATTGTAAATACAATGAAGAGCCACAACTAGGGGAATATCAAAGGTCACACTGGCCATGTGGAGAATGGATTGCAAAAGGGAAAAAGGGGCATCTATTAGGAGGCAACCCTAGAAGTCCAGGCAAAAGATAATGGTGGCTTGAGCGGGAAGATATTCTGGAGGTGGGTCAGTGGGAAGATATTCTGGAGGTGGGTCAGTGGGAAGATATTCTGGAGGTGGGTCAGTGGGAAGATATTCTGGAGGTGGGTCAGTGGGAAGATATTCTGGAGGTGGGTCAGGTTGCATTTGCCTAGTTGGGATGCAATGGGTAAAGGAAAGGAGAAATCAAGTATGTCTCTTAGGTTTTGGGCTTGAGTGAATGGAAAAATGGTAGTGCTACATAGATGGGTAAGGAGAGGGCCCTTTGGACATATTGAATTTGAAATGACTGTTTCTCATTTGTCCTCTGTTAATGCCTTCCTCAGAGAAGGCAGAACTAATACAAGTGATAAGGTTTTAGCTTTGACCATATGTATATGGCAGTGTTGAAGCTTGTTAGAGTTTACTCTGTGAGGTTAAATCTCCTTCATCACCTTAAATCGCCCTTCCTTGGGTCTGGTCATTTTTGCAAATTACTCAATGAGTTCATTACATGAATTTTAATTGTAAATGCAATACATGCACACAAAGAATTTAAACAGTGGTGAATATTTTATTAAAAAGTGAAATTTGCCTGATGAGTAGAGGTAACTAACACATTTACATATATCCTTCCAGACCTGTTTCTAAGCACATGCAAAAATGTGTGTATGGTTGTTGATTATATCAAGGTATATCATACAGCACATATTCTCCTGCAACTACTTTGCAAGTCATAGATAGCTTCACATTTCATTAAGACTCATCTGATTCTTTCTAATGATGACATAGTATTCAATGGTATGCATAGCTCTTAATTTGCTTAACCAGTCACTACTTTAGGTACATGTCTTAATTTAATTCATCATATTATCCTCTTACTTATTTTACTCCCAAGGGGCACCTGTGTCACAGTTTAGAGGACCCTTCGTTGTTAGAATGGCCTTTCCTGTCACCTCCACATTCTCACTACAGTGGGAAACACAGTGTGATTTAGTGAAAGGATCTTGGGCTTTCAAGAAATAGGTAGATCTAGTGTCAAATCCTTGTTCTATACTTAACTCCCCTTATAATCCCAGGCACATAAAATTGGATTAAATTATGTCAGCCATATCCTGTGGTTATGAGAATTAAATGAGATAATGCATATAAAATGCCTGGCAAAGAGTAAGCATTCCTCAAATGTTAATTCTTTTCCCGTAGGATCCAGTCACACTGTGAAAAGGGTTTCAGGTTACAAGTAAATACCAGAGTGCTTATCTCAGTAACATTAACTGGACAAAGTCATAAAACAAATGGGAACATGTACTCTTTAATGCAATGCAATACCTAGTCTTGTAGATCTTGAGGAATATCAATTACTCAGTCTCAATTAATCCTCTTTCATTCCAACTGAAAGAACAACTATAAAATGAAGAAAATGAGAGTCAGCTAAATTCCTCTTTGAAAAAAACAAAAGGAAAAAAACACACAGATGAGAATCCATCCAATTAAAAACCTTGGAAGGATTAGAATCCTTAGCCTCCATGCCACACCATTTCCAGTGTGAACAACTAATGCCTGATTGTGTTTTGATGCCTAAATAAACTTCCTGACTTTGCTAGAACTTTCATTCATCTCAGTAGAGATGGAAATAGATGTCTTTAAAATTTAAGAACGGATTACTATATCACCTTCACAGCATTCACATTGTAAGATTTTTATTATAGATAGAGAAGGGTCATTTGCCAGCCCCCCCCCCACCTCTCTTGAGTGGTGTGACCATATTCCACTGTGCACTGATTTTTACTAGTAAACTGGGTTTAATTATGCACAAGTGTGTGCACATGATTATATCTTGTTAAGTATTTCTTGCTAAGTTTTTGATAAACAGCCAATCATGGCATGACATCAAAGCCTGAGAAGACTAAATAAGAAGATTGTTTAACGAGAATTTAAATATATTCATGTTTAAAAGAATCATTAGAATGTTTTCCTTAGTCTTGATGCATTTGGTAGTTCTTCAGAAAAATCTACTATCAACACTTGTATGTAGTGTTTATTCCAAATTGTGGCAACTATATATATATTGAAGTTTGTTTAGTGAAGGTCAGGGAATGTAATGAAGTGCCAGAAATTCCACTTGGCCTACGTGCTCTACAGCCAACAGAACAGAGCTCCATGCTTGCAGAGATCTGAGTTAAACGTTCCCTTGAAAGCAGAAAAGTGCCAACTGAGAAAACTTGATACTGCACAGTTGGACTGGAAGGTGAATGCAAGTTCTGGCCACGAAGCCAGAACTCTAAAGGGTTGTGATTATATTCACCATAAGATTACACAATGACTGTAAAGGCTAAATAGTCTCAGAGTCCTCCTACTTGATCAAACTCAAGTTCAAGTCCTATGCTTCTGCTGTGATAGCTTGAGATCAGAAATTCAGAAGAATCTATCATTTCTAAATGCCATCAACTCACAGCCCTTATTTATAGCTGCTTTCACAAATTGACATTACAGTGAGAAGCACTGGAAGGTCCTGGGGTACCTTCTGAACCATGACATAAATGGCAAGTTCTATCTCTATAAAATATAGGCATCAAGTGCATTCTCCTTTAGCCTGCTTCTTTGGAAAGGTAGGAAGGCAAAGTGGAGCTAAGTTAATGGGAAGGATGACCTAGAAAGGTAAGGTTTACTTGCTAGTAAAAAAATATATGGTGTGGAGGTTGAGAGGTTGAAAGCCAGACAAAGGATGTATATAAGAAATAGATAACTAGAAACTTTACCTATCAGAAAATTGAAAAACATGCGTAGTGTTTATGAAAGACACACTTGGCAGCAGAGTGCAAGGCGAACAGAATGAGAGAAGAGCCCAGGAGGCCACACAGATAGATTGGAGGGGTGAATATCAAGTGGGAAGAAATAGTCCAAGTCTTGAGACTTTTCATTAAAAATTTTTCACACAGTTTTGCTGTTGTTTTTATCTTCACTCAAGGATATTTTTTCATTGATTTTTTTTTGAGAGAGAGAATAGAAGAGAGGAAAGGGGGAAAGGGGAGAGAGAGAGAGAGAGAGAGAGAGAGAGAGAGAGAGAGAGAGAGAGAGAGAGAGAGAGAGGAACATCGTGTGAGAGAGACACATCGATTGGTTGCCTCCCAGGTACATGTCCTTAACTGGGAGTCTAACTCCAATGGGCAGGTCAACATTCTAACCACTGAACATGCCGGCCAGGTACACACAGTTTTACTTCTTTCCTTTCTTTATCGCCCATATCTTGTCAGCCATGGAGATAAATCTTAGGTTTCAAACTGTGAAAACAGTCCCTCCAACATTAATTTTAAAAAGCAAAAGGAAGTACCGCTAGAAAGGTGCACCCTTTTCTCTATTTTGCAAATGCATAAAGGAGAAAGACGATGAGGTTATAGAAAACTAGTAAAATAAGATAAATCTCATTTTGTCAGATATGTATTGAATCAAGCCCTCTACATGCTGCTCAATGGGATGTAGCCCTCTTCATGTTAGAAAAGGCAAACATGAAATATATCTTAAGAATGAAAACTTTTTCAAATCTTTATACATTTTACATGGTCATCTTAACTGCTGGGACCCTGTCCTAAGTAACAGCAGGCTGGTTCTGCAGATAAATTGTTTACAACAGAACATTTGCACTGGTGGACACCTGGAGAGAGCCGGCAAAGCATTCAGTGATGGGGGACAGAACATGGTACATGGTATCAGTTCATACTATTTTAGGGAAATGTGGTTCATAGTTAATTGGTTTTTTTAATTCAGGGAAATATGCTAAGTTAAAGTCAGGGGTATAGTATTTTATATACTCAGAGAGAGGAGAACTATAAATATGTGGGAAAGTTATGCATCTGGAAATGACTGTAAAGGTATTTGCTGAGATGTTACTATTTCTTTCTTAGAGTTGCTGAACTATGAGAAGTTTATTACTAGCATGTGTCCCTTTTTCACTTCTACCAACGGTGTAGAAGGAGACACTGAGCTGGGGAGGACAGGTAAAAAGAACAGGCATTGGAGATAGGGGACCTGAATGTGAGTCAGCTCTGCCCCTCACTGGAGACGCACCTTGAATAAGCCCCTGTACCCTGAGCTTTTGTCTTCTCGTCTACAAAGTAGAGATTGCAATTGATCCTATTTGTGTGACGAGGAGTCAATGAATAACCTTTTTAATAGCCCATGTTAGGGTCTAGATAAACATTATATGTTGACATGTACTGTTTTTATAGTGAGAAAAATATAAAATAATTTTCAATAAAATAAGCACAGAAAGAATTGCAAAAGGCTGGGTTGCCAAATTTCCTGGCTTCCAGAAAATTCTTTGTCTCACCACTGAATCGTTTTCTAAAACCATAGTTTCTATGCTGGCTCAACTCAGCCTCTTTCCTCAGTCCTAGTAAGGCTCTTTTCACATGTTTGACAAACCACGTGACACCCCCATGCCGTGCTCAACCACCACGTGTATTCCCGGGCCTAACTCTAGTCTGTGTCCGACTACATCCACCGGATCCACATCTTGTCCCAGTTCTCAGACCCGACTATCTTCACCTTTGAAGTGGGAGCTTGCTGAGAGAGAATCTGGCCTCCTTACCTTTCGTGGCTGAGGCGGGTGGAGGCGGCCCAGGCCTCCCTGAGCTTCGGGGTCAGAGGCTCCCCTTACAGCAGTTTTGAGGGAAGGTTTTCTTGCTCATTGTCCAACTTATCAGAATGCGTCTCGCAGTGAGGGCTTCCTGCCAGGCAAAACAGCACCCTGGCCTTGTGGAGGCCTAGGAAGGGAGATGTTTTGAAGCCTATAGGGGATAGGGCTTTCCCCTGTGCCTCAACCCCGCACGGACGGAAACCTTCCTCGCATTCTATCAACTCCACATCCGCCAGATGCTGACCTTTTGTAGTCCTGGGATGTGTGTTGTCATTACTATCATTAAGGCTTTTTAGCCACTGCTGAAGTCTTTCCCATATTCTTATTTCCAGGATAAAAATAACATAATTATAGAAAATTTAGAAAGTAAATACAAAAATGCACCGCTAACCCAAACTTGCTGGCCAAATTTACTTTATAGCGTGCATTTTAGAAGACAAAACAATCTCAAATTCAGTTCCCAAATAGGTATGCATTGTTCACAGAAAATCAGCGTGTCTTAGAAGTGGGTGGCTTGTAGAGATGACATGCAATAGTCATTCGTTAGCTTTCAAAAACAGCCTTGCAAGAATACACTGGCTGCAGACTTTGGATGCAAATAAATGTCTTATAGGAGACTTGCACTTTATAAAATAGTTTGAAAGGGGAGCTAAAAATCTTCCCTTTTGTATTGACTCTAAGAAAATCTCCCAGCTGTTCATAGAATTCCAAGGTGAAAAACTGATATGGCTCAATAGACAGATCTCATGGAAGGTTGCCAGTCGAATGCCTCCGTGAAAGGCGAAACTGGTGAGCTGTGGCTATTTTGTGAGAGTAAACTGATATTTAAAGCTTCTCTGTGGTCTTCACGGATGTTAAATAAAATATTCTACAAAAGCATGTCGAAGGCAACTCAAATGATGATGATCTAGAAATATAAAGGTTGTGTGAAGAAACAATGGTGAGGAAAGAATCCATCCACCCTGTCTTTAAAGCGGCATACACAGTGGGCATTTCTGATATTTTGGGGGGAAATGAGACAGGGTTAAAGAATGGGCTGGAAAGCCCATAAGCCCTTGCACTTCTCTCTGATTGCATAGCCATGCCTGGTGAAGCTGTCTGCCTGCCAGCGGGCTTCTGGAAGCTCAGCCCGGTGTGCTGTGGAGCAGGCTGTGTTTTTCTGTGCTGACTCCTGGCACTCCGCCCTTTCTCTGTACACTTTGGTCTCTCACCCAACCACAATACCTGATATCCCACAGCTTGCAAGCCTTGGGTATTTTTACTGGAAAATGAGGAACCTGTGCAAATTGTTATTTTCTTCTCTCTCTCTCTCTCTCTCTCTCTCTCTCTCTCTCTCCCTCCCTCCCTCCCTCCCTCTTTTTTTTTTCTCCCTGAGGGGCAAGGGCTGCAAGTTGTTTGAAATAAGCCAGAAGCCTAATAGCTCCTTTGCTTGTGTATTTGAAATGGCACCCTAATCACTTTGAAGAGCTAATGTACTTCCTATGGGTCTGAAATTTCTCAACTGGACTCCCGTGGCAGAATTTGGCCTGGTAGTTAAGAAAATTAATTACTCTGATCGTGAGGATGAAGCAATAGTTCCCAACTCCCTGTAGTAATCATTAAAATGTCATCTACTTAGGAGACATCTTGGCACAGGATTTATAAGGTTTGTGAGCTGGGGACTAGGGTTCAATGATCCTTCCAATGGTGGACTATTGTTCTGCAGGAAGGCTTTGGGAGATAAGGTTTTTTAAGACTGCAGTGAAATTATTACTTTTAATGTTTTGATTTAACATCTGAATGGAAAAATTAACCACTGGATAATAGGGAGTAAAAAAAAACAAAACTTAAAATGGCTACTGCCTATCTATCACTGTCTTCCCCTATTAGTGGTGGCCCACCCCACGGAGGGTATTTCGCTCCTAAAAGGCGAGTTTTTTAAGTTGCTGCACCCTTTTCCACCATGAATCTTGGCCTTTTACCTAATGGAAAGAATCAAGTATTTGGAATCGGAAGACATAAGCCCACATCCCAACCTCAGCCCTTAGAAACTGTATAACATTAAGAAAACCTTTTAATGTCTCTAGCCCTCCCTTTTGCTCATGTGTGCAATAGGTCAAATAAATTCGCATTTGTGAAAATGTTAACTGGAAAATCTCACCCACCCATTCCTGCAGGAAGTCTTAATGAGTGGCTACTGTACTCCAGGCACTGAATTAGATCAGAAGTTGGGAACTGTGGCCCATGGAATATAGCCAGCCTGCTACCTGCTTTTGTTAAAGTTTTGCTGTAACACACACACACACACATACACACACATACACACACACTCACACACTCACATATTTATGTACTGCCAATGGCTACTTTCATGCTGCAATGCTGAGAGTTATATCATTGTAACCAGTTGCACAAGGCTAAAAATATTTACTCTCTGATCTTTTACAGAAAAAAGTTACTGACCCCACAAGTTGATACTAGAGGCAGAAAAGGGGCTCCTACCCTCATATATCCTAATTTCCTGGAGTAAATTAGCAAACAATTATAATAATCTAGAGGCCTGGTGCACAAAATTTGTGCACAACTAGGGTCCCTAGATCTGGCCAGCAATCAGGGCCAATAAGGACCTTCCAGCTGCCAGTTGGAGCCTTTCTTGCCACCCTGTGGTGGTCAGCACACATCATAGCAAGCAATTGGTCTCATGTTCAAACTCCTGTGGGGACAATTTGTATATTAGGGTTTTATGTATATAGATATGGTGCTGAATCACAAGATTGATTCTATGAGAACACCAAGCAGGTGGTGAAATTTAGTCTTGAGAAACCAAAGAGTAACTCCCAAATGCCAGATGCTATCTCTAGGGATGGCAGTATGGCAGACAACAGGCCTACTGTAAACAGGAAGAATACTCTGTACCAGAGGCACTGAGAAGAACTACAGCATGGTACGGACATGGTGAATCCTAGAAGTGATACAACATAAGCCAAGAATGCAGTAAACTAGAACTAAATTGTGAAGGACATTATCTGCTTTGCTAAAGAATTTGAAATTTATTCTGTAGGTAATAAATCACTGAAGGTTCTAAAGCAGAGAAAAGGTGGTGCAATTTGTATTTCTAAAGATCACAATCTTTCTAAGTAAAGAATAGCCTCTAGGAGGGCAACACTAGAGATAGTAAAACTTGTTAAGAGGACTATATGATAGTCCAAGCTAGAGATCCCAAAGTAAGGGAGGTGGGAACGGAGGGGATGGGGCAAGGGATGGGATACAAGAGGCATGGGGGGATAGGAGGAGTTGATTCAGCAGGACATGCTCAACAAGTGCATTCAAGAGGTTAGAAATAAGGAAGATTTCAGATGGCACGCACGTTTTGAACTAGATGAGTGATGATATCCTGAACTTACATAGAGGAAAAGGATAAAATTGGAAGCATAAAAGAAGTTGAAATTTTGGTGACACTATGTGATTTGGTCATTGTATATATTCCATTCGTGATGTCTATTAGAAGATAATAAATATATATTGGTTATTCAGGAAAGCTGATTAAGGTCTAGGTCTGAAATTAGGAATCATGGGTTTAAACATGGCAATGGGATAAGGTCATTAATAATCTCAAGGAAGGATGTGAAGAGAGAAGTGGGTTGAGGACAGATCCTTGGGGATGTCTAACAATGAGGGGTCGTCAGAGGAAGAGCCTGAGAAAGGAGTCTGAGAATAGCATGCATGGTGACAGAAAGAAAACTTGGCAAGAGCAGAGTTTTGGTGTGTGTGTGTTTTTTTTATTTGTTTGTTTATTTGTTTTTTGTAGTTAAAACAAAACTATTACTTCCAAAATGAGGCCTTGAAAATTCTCATGATATCAGGACATTGGGCAGAATTTCTACTGATGACTAGATATTGTTTGAGCCTTCAGCTTATGGCTCTTGAAAAAAATCACAGGAATAAATATTACAAGCCAGAAGAAAAATATTACTGATAGCAGTTCAGTCCTTAAAATTCTAGTGAAGGTGGGAATCATAAGACACTGACCTGGTCCCTTTGTCATCAGAGCATAAGCTTTAGGAAGGCTGGGTTGTGCATCACATTGACTCTTACTACACTCCGGAGTCTAGTACAGAGCCCCACACATTACAGATAGTCAGCAATTTCTATGGAACACACTGAATCACATGACTTCATCGAGTGAGATGATTATCGAATAGCCAGTGAAGGTTCCACTTAAGATCAACTGGAAACTTGAAAACTTGATATATTTCAGACTAAGACTAGGGAACATTACATTTTGAAGGTATTGGTTAGTAAGCTGTTCCTCTCAACTTTCTCTCTTCACCTGATGTTTATCTTTTCATCATGATGAAGAGAAGCTCAGATTGTAAAAGAAGTAATGCATGCTAATATTAAGATGGCCTGTTCAGAGACCCATAGCACAATGAAGGAGTGCTAAGAGGAAGCCTTGGTCAGGGGTCTGTGACCACCCATTAGTGCTGGAGCCTGTTAGACCTGTCCCTATTGTCCAGGTGCTTAAGGAGAGAGGTGCCAGTTCTCTTGATTACTTGATTATCTGGGACTTGTAACTGATCTCAGAATATAAAAACTTAGTTTTATATTTTCTAGCATTACTCCCACTACTAAATTAAAGACTATTGCTCCTATCTCCTATAATATCAAGCAACCTCCCTGTCCATCATCTTTTCCAAGTCCAATATTGACCTCATAGGACTACCTTGAATTAGTTAGCATTAGGTGAAGCAAAAAAAAAAAAATCACCTTGATTACAAACACTGGCCCTCCACTCTTAAGTGTACAAGAAATTCAGTTCTTGTTTTGTGAAGCAGAGACAGAGACAAACTTCAAAGTGAAAAGGGGGGGAGGGGAAGGCGGGGAATCAACCAGACCTCAAGTCACCTGATTTCCAGTCCACTAGACCACACTCTGCTTTCCTGCCAACACCAATACCCGATTGTGTTTCCAGGCCAGAAGGAATGATGAGACAGCGAGTGAGAAAGACCAGCCAAGGGTGATAGACACACAAGCCCATCACCTGAATTCCCTTTCCTTTTTTAATTGAACGCTGACTATAACCCCAGCTCTTTAAGTAAAATTACCTAACTAATTAGGAAGCTGGCATACTGATATAAGGGTTTTTCTTGCTGTCTGTGTTTTCTCTCTCTCTCTCTCTCTCTCCAACTCTCCCTCCCTCCTTCCCCCTAATACTTTACCTTCCACCTAAAAAGTACCAGGGAAAGTATTAATTTAGTTCTTTTTAAAACATGTTCCATGTACACATGCATTAATGCTGTGTGTGGGTGTGCATGAGCATATATGTACACTTCGAAGGCTTACATTTTATTAAAAGGCAGGGACGGTTCTGCCTTTACCACCACCTCTCCTCTTCTCTCCTCTTTAAATGGAAAGCGCTGAACCCAGATGCCCACCCAGAGGAAACACTTCCAGGAACAGCATCTGGCCTCCTGGCAAGCCCTTCGGGTGAGCTGCTTGGGGAGCTTTGCTAGCTCGGCTCTGTCACGTGTCTCCGATACCCTGGCCTCCCTGGCTGGCATGTCCAGGCAGCTGCCAATTCCTCTCTGTTCACCCTCAGTTCTGAGAACCACTTCCCCATGCTCATGTCATGCTGGGCCCATTTTTCTCCCACTGCCCGTGAGAATTCCAGGACAAGACGCATGGCTCGCTGCTGTCTGCCTGGCGACTTCCCCCCAGGCCTCCATCTCCTGAACCCCAGCAAACCCCTGGCCCACTCAGTCCTCCCTTAAAGGAGCTCCTTTTTAATAATAGTTCTCTGCCACTTCTTGTCAGTGTAGCTCCTTGTAAACTGCAGGGCCATTCCATGCAAAGAAAAACCAAAACATCCTATGGGAGTAATTTACGCTGGTCTGTACCCAAGACCTGAAAACACTCCTGACATGTGTGTATTATTTTGTGACATCACACTGGCTCCCGCATCCCTGTCACACCTCGAACAAAGGAGTGTTACAGGACCAACAAGGAGGCCACACAGCAGCTTTGCAAGGAGCGCCCATTTCAAGGGACTACATTTTTGAAAGTCGCTTTGTGGTGTGTTTTTGTTTGTTTGTTTGTTTGTTTTGTGTGTGTGTTTTTTGTGTGTATGTGTGTGTGTGTGTGTGTTTTTACCTGTTAGTGTGTGTGTGTATATATATATATATATATATATATATATATATATATATATATATTGCTTGTGAAGGATTCTGGGGAGTTTTTTTCTGGATAATTGTGAAGAACACAGAGTCCGATGGTAGCCCACGCACCAGGGAGCTGTGACAAGGTGCTGACAAGTCCGGCAGCCATACCCGGGATGCAGAGGGGGAGGCAGAAATGAGAGCTGCGGGGTGACATCCAGAAATAGTTAGCACAGGGCGGCTGCACACTGCCATGTTGGAGGGTTGCTATGTTTTTTTGTGTGGTTTTTTTTTTTCCCCCTCATGCAAGAAAAAGTGTAGATTATACACAAGATTTCAGATCTCAGGATGAGATTGTCTGGGCTGAGAAAAGACTGGGTCTTAGCCGTAAATGGAGGGAATCCCAGCCATAAGTAATCACTGGTCTGGGCCCCTGGCAGAGTCAGCGCACACTTGACTTTGAAGACGAACAAAACTAAACCCATGGGCATAGAAATGAGAGCCTCTGGGGACCAGGAGATGAGGTTAGGGGATGTTTGATCAGGACATTGGGAACAGTCCCTTAAAACTATCTACACAACAATAGAGCTCAAATTTAAGATTAGAATATTGAAGTATTTTATTTCTGTCTCAGTGAGATGTTTCTGGTCTGTAATTTTCCTCAGGTTAATTTGTTGCTATGTACAAAGGAAGTTAAAAATACATGCAGAATCTGTATACTAAATATTGCCTTTTATATAGAGATGATTTTTTCGTATAGAGATGACTTTCATTCCTGGTCATTTCTTCTCTTCAGTGTCATACATTTTTTTTTTAACCAGGCTATTTTCTCTTACATTGTACCCTCCCCCCTCCCCCCCCCCAATTCCTCCCAATATCACCACCATCCTCAAATTCTTCTACCCATGCCTCACTCTGAGAAATCTCTTCACCTTCAAAGTATTCTTGCCTATATCATCTATTGACCATTTAGTCATGATACAAACACCTATTAAGTACCATCATGACAGACACTCAGCTGGAAATTAAGAGGATTTTATCAAGATAACGATCAACCCCTGGGATCTGGAGACCTCATTGAACTATGTTATCTACTTCCCTGCCCTCTCTGGGAATGTTCACTTTCCTCATCTTGCTCTTGCTTCCCAACTTTCTGCCTCTAGCTCTTCCTCTTCTCCTGGAAACAGGCTCTCTGGTCTGGGCATTCAGTTAGTCTATCCACCGGTTGGAGTAACCCCTTGCACTTCTTTTCTTTCCCATTTTAGAGGGGACAAGGAAAGCATTCTGGGGTAGGAGTAGGCGAGACATAGGTGCTGGCCCTGGGGCACTAAAAACATGTTTGGTTTTTTCCTGCTTCTCATAAACTGAAACTCAACATACACCTCTTAATAATATCCTTCCTATTATTAATTTTGTTTTGTATTCATTCATTCATCTTATTCATTAACTAATTCATTTATTTTCCCTAGTGTTTGGAACATGAAAAGATAAAAGAAATTACCCCTGCTCTAAAGGAATTTTTATCTAATTATTTTGTGTCTCTGTGCTTGGACATAAAATAGAATACATTTTCTCATGCAAAGTTATGCTTCACTGAAATCCTATTTTTCCACCATTTGAACACTTTTTTAGCAACCATTTAATATCCCAGAAAGATCCTGCTCTCAAAACTACATATTCTCTGATTGGATCTCAGCCCTGTCTTCTTGGCTCCCGGCTCACCCATCTTTTCCCATCATTCTTTCATCTCCTTCTGCTGTTCTAGACAGCACATGCTTCCTGGTGCTGACCTCTGCAGCATCACAGAGGGGTTCCACTCACTCTCCTGGTGCCACTTTTCTATTTAGGACCAGGAATCCCCTAAAGCAATAACGAAGCCTTTTATGGGTGGTTCATGTCCTGTTGTACTTTTCTAACTAGTCTGCCCTGTTCTCTCTGACTTCACTCTCTCACATCATACCGACCAATTCTTAGACTCCCAAACTCTTCATGTAATTTGTGCTTCCCTGACAGTCCCAGGCACTGGGCCTGCGTCTAGGCAGAGGAAGGCCTATTTCACCACATTCCTGCTATTTTCTCCACCGGCGTCCCTGTAGTGCCCTATGGTAAGGGTTTATGGGGCTTAGGAGCAGGTGTTATGTAAGGGAACTAAGGAAATGTCACTGTCCCACTCTAGGAATTTCTGATCCCCAAACACTATATATATATATATGTGTGTGTGTGTGTGTGTGTGTGTGTGTGTGTGTGTGTGTATGTGTGTGTGTGTGTATATATATATATATATATATATATATATATATATATATGATTTTTTTACAGAGAGGAAGGGTGGGGGATAGAAAGTTAGAAACATCAATGAGAGAGAAACATAGATTCCGCTACCTCCTGCACACTCCCCACTGAGGATGTGCCTGCAACCAAGGTATATGCCCTTGACTAGAATCGAACCTGGGACCCTTCAGTCCACAAGCCAATGCTCTAACCACTGAGCCAAACTAGTTAGGGCTCAAAATACTTTTTTATCCAGGAATGTAACATAGAAGAAAACAGCTAGGCAGTTGTGTGTAGGGTGGAGGAAGCTGTAGAGAGTGGGGGTGTGAGGGAGTTGGCTAGAGAGATGTTTTCTTCATCTTGAATGCAGCTACCTGAAAAAACCAGGAGCCTGTAGCCACACAACACAGCAATGTGAGACAAGAAGTGAGTAATACCGTATGTACCTATTTAAAACTACAGAGCAGGCTTCGGTAGACTGCGTGCAATTACACAGATTGGAAATCAACCAGGGCACTGAGGTTACCAACCCCTTCTCTCACAAAAAGCACCAGGGGAACTTCGAGGACCACAAGAGGTCAGAGCCATCATCCTGCAGCGCATCCAAAAGGCCCCATCTCACACAACCCGGGTTCTGGCAGAAGAGCTTAAGGGTGGCAACTAATAGGCTGGGAAAAAAGAGTGCCCTCTATCTATGCCTTGTGACTGATTCAGCATTCTCATGAAACAGGCTTTGAAGCACCCGAGTAGAAGGGACTCAAATGATGGAGGACATCCAGGGATTCAAGTGCTGGACAGCGGGCACTGTAGGAGTCTTCCACCTACTGGTCCTGTGGCTAGCATTCCTGACACCCAAGCATTTCAGAAAGTGCCAGCTCAGGTTTTCCCAAACTTCAGTGTGCTTACAAATCAAATGGCTAGGGGTCTTGTTAAAAAAAAAAAGTCAATTATGCCAAGCTGGTGTGGCTCAGTTGGTTGGTCATTATCCCAGGCACCAAGAGGTGGCAGGTTCAATTCCCAATCAGGGCACATGCCTGGGTTGCAGGCTTGATCCCCAGTAGGGGGTGTCCAGGAGGCAGCCTATAATGTTTCTCTCTCAGTAATGTTTCTTCTCTCTCTAAAATCAATAAAAAACATTTTAATATATTTTTATTGATTTCAGAAAGGAAAGGAGAGGGAGAGAGAGAAACATCAATGATTAGAGAGAATCACTGATTGGCTGCCTCACACACACACCCTACTGGGCATTGAGCCTGCAACCCAGGCATGTGCCTTGACAGGAATTGAACCCAGAAGCCTTCAGTCCACAGGCTGACATGCTATCCACTGATCCAAACCAGCTATGACTCAATAAAAACATTTTTTAATGTATATTCTGATCCAGGAGGTCTGGGATGAGGCCTAAGATTCTGCACAGAGAACAAGTTCCCTGGTGTTGTGTCAGGGAATCACACTTCCAGAAGGCAGTTTTTACAAGGAAGAGGGGAGAAGTTTTCTGTGAACTGAGAGAGCAGAGGCTGGGCCAAGAGAAAGATGGCTTTAAAATGAGATTCAACACCCAGAATAATTAGGTTCGCTTTCATTTGTCCTAGGAATAAAAGGAAGCAGAAACATGGAGAGTCCAAAATAATAAATAGTAGACACCACTCTTATAATGGCTTTTTCTGTGGAAGGGAGGCACAGAACTTGATCCCTGAACATGTTTCATGAATGAGATGCCTGCTCTCAACAGTGGTTGTATTTCACACTCCTTGGTTAGTGCTGCAGGAGGACACACTATCAGGAACCAAACTTTCTGTTCTCAAGATGAGTCAGGAGAAGACAAGATGGCAGAAGGCAGACCTTTAAGGTTTGACCAATGAACAATAAGGGAGCAATAATCTTCCTTGCAGCTTTGTAAAGTAAAATCAGAGTTTTTGAAAGACATCAAATAATGGACCATTTTGCAGCTTATATTATGCAAACTTAGTTTATTGTTGTGTGCTATGGAGGCTTTCTTGCTAAAGCCTGCATGTGCCATCAAAAGCTTAATTATTGGTTGGATTAATGATTATATTCTTTATCTAGTTATTTCCTAAGTGCTTTTTATACTCATATCTGCATATTTTGTGACTTCTTAATGATAGGATTCACTTTAGATGTATGGAAGGAAGCGTGCACACACACAGACACACACACACATGCTTAATAAGTATGAGTCAGTTAATCCCTGGTGAAAGCAGTATCAGTTGCTGCATTCAGACATGCTATAAACTAGATAAGGCTGGAGTTTAAATATACATTTATCCTAATATATAGCTCAACAGTATAGCTGCAAAAATGCTATTACTTGCCAAAGATATATAAATATAGCATATCATTCAAAATATATCATTGAAATGTTCAGCTATCTACAGCTAGCATGGTGAAGTACATATACAAGAAGGAGAAGAATACAGCCATCAATCAATGAATCAACAATATCTATCTAAGGAGTGCCTATATGTGCCTCATATTATACTAGTGAGAATTCGGAAGATTTTTAAAAAGCATAAAGTTTTGCCCTTGCAGAGCTACTAATCTACCAAGGGACAAAGCACTTAAGAAAAATAAAAAGAGTAGATAATAATTAATTCTTAAACAGAATCTGCAAGGAAAAACAGACTAACATAGTTGGAAAGTCTCCAATGAAACATAGAGCTGAAGTTAGATTTTGAAGGATGGGTGGGATTTGGGAAGCACAGAGATGACTGTGGGTCTACTTGAAAAAAGCAAAGGGATGCCGAGATGTGGCCATGAGCAGCCTGTGCTATCTGTGACCTGTGACCAAAGAAAAAGAGGAGAGATCCAAGTGCAGGGAGGAGCCAGGCTATGGGAAGAGCCTGGAGAAAAGCTGGAGTCCATTGAAAACCAAGGCAGGTTAGTGAGTAGTTGAAGAATGTGTTCTGCCTTTGTTTCCATTTGAGCTTCTCAACTTATAGAAAGATCAAATGTAAAATGGATTTGGGGATGCAAGGTCCAAAGAAGGAGGCTGGAGCCAAGCCAGAAACTGAGCAGCTGTCTGGGCATGACTAGAGAGTGTTGTCTGTGGAGCTCAGGGGGAAGGGAGGAATGATTAGAAGGACCTTAAAGGAAGTCAAGAGAATTTGCTGATAGGTTTGATATGATGAGCACATAACCTAAAATAAATTAAGACAAGGCCAAGGTGTTCAATTTGTGCACTAAAGAGAGTGGAGTTTTCAATAATGGAAACTGGATCATCTGTGGACTTTGAGCACCAACTTTGTGGCAGGCACTGTTCTAGGAACTTGCAACACATCAGTAAATTAAGACAGAAATCACCTTTGCTTTTGTGGAGTTTGCATAATAAACATAATACTAGTACACATACTATAAACAAATACATTTAATAAATACATTTAATAGTAAATAAGGAAATGCTACAGCTTAATAGAAGGTGATGGCTGATAAGGAACTAGTAAAAGTAAGGGGGACTAAAGGGATCAAGAGTGCTGTGCGGTGGTTTGCAGTAATAAAGCAGGTCATTGGGGAAGCAGGTGAGATTTGACAAGGGTTGAGGGAGGGAGTGAATCTGTGAAGGCGACACCTATAGTCAAAGCACCAGGTAGAGAGGACATGTCCAGTCTTAGGATCTTGGCCCTATAGCAAGCGAGGAGACCAGTGTCCCTGCAGCCAAGGAAGAGTGGGGAGAAAAGAGAGTTACATGAAAGAAAGAAAGATAGAAAAGAAGAAAGAGAGGGAGGGTAGGGTGTCCTTGTGAGGAATTAGCCTCTTGCTCTGAATTAAAAGGAAAGGGGAGCCAGTTGTAGGGTCTGGAGCAGGAATAACATGAACTGACTCCAGTTTTTAAAAAAAATCACTGTTAAGAGTACATTCTAAGACCATGATGGCAAACCTATGACACACGTGTCAGCACTGACATACGTAGCCATTTTCGATGACACATGGCTGCATGCGATCGCATACAAAGAAGTATGGGGTTTCATGCCGAGAAGGACGTTTCATCCTCGGCTATTACACAGCCAGGTGCAGTAGCCGAGGATGAAACATTTGCTGTATTGTAGTGCAGACACTCTGTGCCAGAGGTCTGTAGGCCAAAACAACAGAACTCCGGCACAGAGCATCTAGTTCTGGGACTTCTAGTTAGTTAGGGGATCCTTGACCTCGCTTCCGGCCAGCTGAGCAGAGCCTGGGGGATGCATCTCTGGGGGCCCTGTGATCACCATTACCAGCAACCACATAAACACAGCAACTATCATTCAATCTACTGTTCTGGGTGTCTTGGATTTCTAATTGACCATCATTACTGAGATAAGTGAGGGGGAGGCTGGGAGAGGCGAGGGCCTGTGCTATGGGTGCTCTTTTCCACCATTAAAAATAGCGGCAGCCATCTTAATTTATATAAGGAACGCCATTTTGCAGCATAGTGCAGACTCCATTTCACCACTATTACTGTTGTGCATCCTTATTAACCCCTATTTCTGCTTATTAACCCTGCCCTTTCCTAAAAGACAGTTACATGTACCATCTTCTGGTCAGTTAGGCTAGTTAACCCCTAATTGCCTGCAGGGCTGACAGGCTATCTATCTTCTGTCACTGCCCCCTGATGGAGAACCCAAAAAATAAAAAACCAAGGTTAAGTAAAGGAAGTGGTGGTAGCTGTAGCCAACCCTTTCAAGAGACATGAACCAAGATGTATGGCATTATATAAAAAAAAATGGCAGATCATTTTGCATTCTATGTACTGAAACAGTAGTAAGCAAAACGTGGAATATAAATAGACATTTTGAAATTAATCATTCCCAGCTCTTGAAAAAAAGTGAGGATGAAAGGAAGGAATACATTTCCAGGTAACTACACCTTTATAAGAACCAATCTAATTCCATCTTTAAATTTATAAAAGGCTCTACAAATTTAACATCTGCAAGTATGAGCATTGCTCACTCCATAGCACAGCATGAAAAAGCACTCAGTGAGGAAAAATTTATTAAAGAATCTCCTAAGATGTGCACTAGTTCTATTTCACAATATACAGAATAAAGATGCAATTATTAAGAAAATAACTGAGTTACCACTCAGTATAAATATCATAAAAGACCAAATAATGAGACTGAACACAAACATACAACATCAATTAAAGAAAGACATAAGTAATTGTAAATATTTTTCCATCTCTCTTGTAAATATTTTTCCATCTACTGATGTCACATCACATGCTCAGTTGGCCATTATTGGTCAATAGTCTGATGGTCTCACAATGAGAGAAGAGTTGATAAAGTTAGTATTAGTGCCAACAAGTACATCAGGAGGGGAGATATGTAAGGTTGTTATACAAACATTCCATGACTTAAGCATTGATATCTCTAAAGTTATGTCAGTGAGGACAGATGGGGCACCAAACAAGGTAGGGAAAAAAGTTGGATTTCTCAAATTGTTTACGGAAGCTATTGGACATCCGATTGTGCCTTTTCATTGTATTATCCATCAGGAGGTTTTATGTGACAATGCAGGATTCACTGACTTAAATGACTTAATGTCAGTTGTTACAAAAATAGTTAATTTAATAACTGCTGCCCCCCTTCACATGTGAGAATTTTCTGCACTTTTACTGGAGGTTGATTCCACCTACAGTGGATTGCTGATGTACAATAATGTAAGATGGCTGAGTCAAGGCAAAGTTCTTGAGTGCTTTGTGGAGTGCTTTGAGGAAGTTAAGGTATTTCTTGAGGATAAGGATCTGGGAAATTTTTCTCAGCTCAATGATGATAAGTGGGTCAACACCCTGCTATTTTTTTACAAATTAATGAACTGAACTTAAAGTTACAATATTTTGGCAAAAATATTGATCTTATGTTTGGATACATAAAAGCTTTTGAAAGTAAACTTAAAATTTTCAAGCGAGATGTAGAAACTAAAACATAAGTATTTTCCTCGAGTAACAAAGTATTTTGAGAAAGCCAATGCAGCTGTACAAAATGAAATGGAACTCTTGCATATAAACTACCAGCATGTTTTAGACTCGTTACTTGACCAGGACAGTGATAGATTTAATCAATTTAAAAGCCTAGAACGGACCATAAAAATAATTAAGTATCCTGATGCAGTAGTCTACAGTAGTTTGGAATTAAATGGTTTCCAATGGATGCAAATTGATGATTTGGAGATGCAACTTGCAGAATTTCAAGACAGCGTTTGGGCTCAGGTGTTTGTCAACTTGAGGTCAAAGCTTGAGGATCTGGAAAGGTGCCGCTTGGAGAATCAAGAGGAGTGCCACTACGAACAGGAAATTTGGAGTGTCTAGAACCGATTACCAGACTCTTTTAGCTCCCTGAAAAATATAGCAATGGCTTTAGTCACAATTTTTCCCTCTATGTACTTTTGTGAGACCTATTCCAACATTAAATAATATCAAAACCAACAAAAGAAACAGATTGACAGATGAAGTTAGTAGCACTTGCTTGGGCTTAAAGTGTACAAAATACCAGCCTTCAATTGAAGGTTTAGCCAATGAAATTCAGCAACAGAAATCACTAATAGGCAGGGTAGTTAAAGAATTCCCCCTCCCCTTCATTTACCTTAGTTCAGGGCACCCCACACAAGTTAAATAATATCAAGATCAACAAAAGAAACCAACTAACAGATGAACAAAGAAGTCACTAAGCAGGTAAATTAAATAATTAGTTTTGGTTTATTAAATACAATTATATATTACAATTATACATTTTTGCTATTTAAACTATAAATATTGCAAAATTATGTGTTTTTTTTCTCGAAGTGACACACCACCCGAGTTATGCTCGGTTTTTTGGCGAATTTTGACACACCAAGCTCAATAGGTTGCACATCACTGTCCTAGGAGAATAGGAAAATCAACTGGGGAACGATTCAGATTATCCTATCAATCTAATCAGAAAGAGTAATTTGTGGGTGCAAAGTGTCTCATACATGTGGCTCAAATAGGTTGAGAGAATTTAAAGAACTGGATTTCAGCCCCAGCTGGGGTATGAACTTCCCCATTGACCATAGGCTTGTCACTTCATGTCCCAGCCATGGCTTTGTCATCTTTAGCACGGGAATAATGCTTAGCTTTACCCATCTGCAGTGTGTGTATATGAGTGTGTGTGTGTGTGTGTGTGTGTGTGTGTGTGTGTGTGTGTGTGTGAAATCTAATGAGATAAAGAGAGTGAAAGGTAAGAATATATAATTATTAGAATGTGACACAGTTGGAAGGAAACTCAAGCAGAGAGTCTAGTCCAAACATTTAATATTTTACTGAATCCAAGAGGGAAAGTGAAGAATTCATTGGATTCAGAACCAGAAAACTTCTTTGTGTCCATAATTGTGTCACCTTGGATATCACAGCTTCTCAGAGCATTAGTATCCTTTGCTGGGTTAAAGGAGATTGCCATACTTATACCCAGAAGGGTAGGAGTAAATAAAAACCCATCATAAGCTGTAAAGTACCAAAGAGATGAAGGCCCCTTCCCAAAGTTCCTAGTGTAGCCATAGACAGATCTATTCAGCCTGTTGTGAAGTTGTAATTAATCCTTTACTCAGCCTAGGACTCATTCCTTTCTGGGCTCCATGGTGCCCCATGTAGCCAGCACAAGCTAGTGCAATGGCAGGTATTCAACCAATTATTTTAGCAAGTGAAAGTATGATATTAAAAGAGGAAATGTAGATTTGAGAAACAAGGCTTTTAGAGGAAATATTTCAAATCATGAAAGAGAATGCATTCAACAAGATTGTTCAGAGCCTAAAGAGAGAGGATGGTGTTACATACCACTTTGGGGCAAGCACAGTGAGACTCATCAACCAGCAAAGAGAAGAAAAGCAGAAAGTCAAGGGATAATTCAGAATCATCAGCATTGAAAAACCTGGAAAGTATCAAATACTATAACTCAAATAAGTAACTCCCACTCCAAAGGGATCCAAATAGATTTCAATCAGCTGTCATTTCACCAGTCAGAAATCTCTAATAACCACCCATTTTATCTAATAACCAGGCTCTAGCACAGAGATAACTCAGGTTAATAATGAGAGCTTCAAGATTCCAAAGTTCCTTGTGAATTATCAAAGGATGATAATGTCATGTCCTTTGTAATTTTAATACTAATTGTGTTGTTTGATTGCTGCTAATCTACATATTATAATATACTGTTTAAGTGTTTTCCACTAGAGCATTTGCTTAATCGAAACCTTACATTCCCCAGGCCTTCTGAGTACAAGTTTACTAGGAATGAAGGAAAATTGCACATAAAATCATTTTCCCAGTCTCTTTCTTAAGTGTACACTCACCAGGCCATCTTGCAACACACCTAGCTAATAAGCTCCATTACCTTTTTGTGTCTTTTTAACTGACATTTTGGAATTCACCTGAAAACACCAATAATTTGCCAAGACAAAACTTGGCCTGTGGGGAAGACACCATATTCAACACCAATCTGGAGAAAACAATGTACTCAGTTCTTTTATTCATTCTGGTTTTAACATTTATTTTAATCATATCACAATTTGAAGGTTATAACTTAGTCCTGGGAAAGCTGGCCTCTGGGCAATAAAGTGTTAAGACCAGGAAGTGTACTCCTGTGACTTTATTTTAATCCCTTCTTCCCTGTGGTACCACAAAATGAATAATGCCTTAGACATAGTTTTTGCAATGCTAATATTTGGACAATAAAAGATTCCTTAAGACCTTCATCAAGATTTTTTAAGGCCTCATTTAATGTCAGTGTCAAGGTTCTGTGAGGAATAATTAATATAACAAAACAAGGTCTATGTGCCCATTGATTGCCAGGGGATTTATGCAGGTGACTCATTAATGCCGAAGGGGATTCTGCATGTAAATCCCAAAGCCTGGTTAGGGAAATGGGACCCGTGATTTTTTTTCCCCTATAAAAAACACAAACAATGACAAGTATAAAAGCAGATAACCTGAATATCTATACAAACGGCTATTTGGCTTGTAAAAGTTTTCCATTTCCATCCTGTCACCTCTTCTCTTCACATGTATAAAAGATGGGACAATTATTTCAACAAACCTACCCATATAAATCAACACAGTTTTGCTGTGGGGAGACTTGGTGTTTAGGACATTTAATATTTCAGCATCACCAGATTAGCACCGGGATCCATTTCTCTCTGTGGTCAAGGGCATGATTAGCTCTATGACAGTATATTGGCCATTTTTGTATGAAGATCTGCAAATCCTGGTAAACAAATACCAGTTGGAAAAATTAAGAACAAGTCTGTGGACTGGAATGCACCCTACTTGCAATGGGAACAAAAAGCTGGCAATCAAATCTAAAGAAAAAGCTAAATCATAGCAGAATGACCTACTTTAAGGCATTTGCCAAAGAGGCAGTGTTTTTAGACAGCTCTTCTGAAGTAGCGTCTTTCTGTCTATGCCATCTGCAGATTTATTACTGCCTGAAAAAAATAAAAAAAGAAAGAAAGAAAAGAAAGGAAGAAAGAAAAGAAAAGCTCTATTTAAATGACGCTAAGAGCCTGGTCTATAGGAAAGATTCCAGTATTGTGGGCACCACACCCACACCTACTGATGTGGTCCAAGGTTTTGCTTTAGAGGCACCTAATTAAGAAACCCTGACTCATTTACATGGAGACGTTTGATCTAAATTACACTCCAAACCGCACCAAATTGGGAGCATCTGTGAATGTGAAATGTTTGTTCCCTGTGACGGCTAGAACGGGGCCAGCTCTGGACGGCACATGTTCAAGTGACGAAAAATATTTCACATGTAACGTACTTCTGAGACCCACTTTTCCACTAATAATTCATAGTGATCCTAACCAGTATCTGTACTTTCCCAATTATTTCAGGCTGTGAAAAATTATGTCACTTTTTTTTTCTACAGTTAGAAAGAGGTAGGAGACCACCTACTTTGTTTGCTGTCATTGATAAAAGCCCTTAGGTGCAGCCAATAGTGAAAAGGCAAAGCTGGCTAGTGTAGAGGCTGGGACCCAGAAATGCAGAGCAGCAACCTGAAGGGATATCTCCCTCTCATCACTATCTGAATGTCTCCAGTTTTTCATTTGACTTACTGCTTCTCAGCAAAGCTTTGCCTCCCAACTGCTCTGAGCCTGTATTTGTGTCTGGAAGATATAGCTTATACAGGGGAAGCTATGGAATGATTAAAGATCTCATCACCCGTCTTTGGAGGGCATTCAGATGCGGTCCATCTCATTTCCATCAGGTAGAATGTCTAAGAAAGTAAAGTTTAAAAAAAACAAAAAACATTTCTGCCATTGGATGCTGTGAACAGTACTAAGCACATAATTCTCATGAAAGAGTGTTGTATTTCAAGTACAATAAACAGTGTTTTATAGACACAGTTAACCCCACACTTTGGCACCTGATGGCCATTGTACCTTATTAGGCCATATATCACCTATGTTTCAGTGGGAGTCTAAAGAACCAGGAAGAAACTTTACATAAGAATTCCAGATGCTTTTTTTCCAAGAAAGATATTAATGCATCGATCTGATGTACTGTTCATTGCAGTAGCTAGAATGAGATTTGAATATATTAATATTTTCAGCAGCAGAGCCCAGGGAGCCCGGTTAATAGCTTATGCATGGATACATACTAGTAGATAGACTTCAGACAGAGGTAGGCTTTTCGGCTCTCATGTTGGTAATGCTCAGAGAGATCGAATGAAAGGGCTGTTCTCCCCGAGTCTTTGTTGTGGGCGTGCATTCTGACAGTGTGGAGCCAGAGTTCTTCTGGTTGTCTATACAGCCTGGATTCAATAACGGTTATATATGCATGTTATGACAATTTGGTCAAGGAAACCAGATTTTTTTACTCTACCTTCAAGAGCGAGCCTATGTAGTCTAAATCTGGTGCTTATTTTTCTTGTCCTCATTCAATAAGTTAACATATTCATAATTTAATACAGGTTATGTTCATTTTGTAATTAAAGTTATGGCCTTAGTTGGAAAAGCCCTCAGACTATACCGCATGATTTTTTTTTTCTATATTGCACTATATGGTTGTGTGTGGCTCCTAAATCTGATCATTCCAGACTATGTTGATTTGCTAGGGCTGCCTTATCAATATACCACAAAAATTTATTTTTCACACTTCTGGAGGCTAGAAGTCCCAGATCAAGGTGACAGGAAGTTCGGCTTCTGAGGCCTCTTTCCTTGGCTTACAGAGGACCACCTTCTCACTGGGTCCTCCCATGGCCTTTCCTCTGAATACAAGTATCCCTGATGTCCTCTGTCCCAATTTCTCCTTCTTATAAAGATAGTAATCATATTGGAATAGGGTTCATCCTAATTGTCTTATTTTAACTTCATCACCAAAGGCCTTATCTCCATATAAAGTCACATTCTGAGGCACTGGGGGTTATGGCATCAACATAGGAACTGGTGAGGGAGGACATCATTCAGCCCCATAGCACAGACCACTGCCATGGTCACGTGCATGCTGCCAACATGCCCCATGCCAAATGTATATTTATCTAAGATCAAAACGACAACTAAAATCTGTAGTAATTTTCTAATACGATGTTCAGTCACTTTCTCCATTAGTAAGAAACAACGATGACTCCCCAAGGTTTAAGGGAACAGCAGCAGCGTGACTCTTCTTATACCTTCTTGCTAGACTGGAAGGAAGCAGTTGCCTCGTACAGTAAGTGCTACCACAGTGCCCGCCTGAGCCCCACCCTGCCTTCAGGGACCCCTGAGCTGCGGCCTAAGTGCCTCCCTCTCCATTACTGCCGCCCTCCATTAGGAACAGATAATGCGAGAGATATCACTTTCACAATCAAACACTGCACTCACACCACACCTTTCAACTCAGCATTTCCAAATGCTTTAGAAATCATTATTATTTTTATTATTTATTTGTGGAATCCCAGCAGTCTACTCAGCACTGGGAAGTGCAGTCAAAGCCACAAAGTTATGGTCTCAATTTCACAAACTTAAACCAATTCTCAAGTTTCCCTTTTGATGGGCCAGTAAAAAATCTGAAGGTGGCTGTTTGTATGTACTTGCATATGTAGGAAAATGGGGTGGGGATGGGGAGAAACTTATCTGAATTACTCTGCTACTTACATAGCTGAAGGAATTTGGAAAAGAGCCATTGGGTAGTGTTGTTCTGACAAACTTAGAACCAAACTGAAAAAAAAGCAAGAAAGCAAATACAGAGTTTGGGATGTAAAATTCAGAAAATGGAAATGAATTGCCCTAATCAAGGACAACTACAATAACACTTTTAAAAGGGTTATTAACCAATGCAGGAAGTACAAATCAATCATGCTCTGCATATTGTTCAATGGTCATTATTTCCTGGGTCAAATCGTCTTGACATTCAATTTAATACAGCCTTTCATCAAGTTGAAAGGCCCTGGAGAAACTTTCACTGGCCACCCACATTTTCTGACAGGGCTGTTGCCTAGTCCACCTCACTTTTTTTTCTAACTTTTTATCACCATGACATATTCTGCCTTCTTTTGCTGAAAAGTAAAAAACAACTCTATGGCTTTACAGGACTCCCAAGGTAGTGAATATGTGTTATCCATTCCTGTAATGCCAGAACCTCCTGGTCCAGTCAGTGCCTAACACATAGTAGGGTAGTAGGTGCTCAATGTGTGTGAGATGACTACACACATGTTCACAGTACTGTTCAAGGCAATCTAACAGCACATTTGACACATCATGTTATCTCAACATCGCTGTAAACTCAGCAGGTGCCCACAGAACAGAGATAGTCCAGACACACATTAAAAATCGAATGAAATAATAACTTAGATTGCTTTAAACTGAAGTGACCAAAAACATTTGTAAGAAAGTATATGTTGAAAGTTATCTTCACTAGTCTTGAATTTAGACAGGGGAGGTTTTCCGGAAAGAATATGAGCTCGGGGATTTTTGTTAGGATGGGAGGGAGAAATCACAAATGGGGCATATTCTGGAACATGGAGTGAGACCACAGAGGAAAAATGAGGGTAAAAAGAGAGGTCAATCCTTGGACTTAAAAGATCAAAAGAGGCAAGGGAGGTAGATTACTTGGAATGTTCTAATGAAAGGCTTTCAAAGACAATAAAGATGACCAGATATGGAGAGCTATTTTAAAGATATTGTTAGTAACATAGGAACATCATTAGAAACATTATTTTGGATATTCTAAATTAGGAATTCTGGAAATCAGAGCTGCCACAATGCAATCAAAATGAGGAGGATGTTTCTTTGATCCCCTGTGATTAGTGCCAGCCACCATCCTTGGTTATTGTGCATTATCCCCAGAGCTGAGCCCTTAGAGGAGGCCTAGACACACACTATAATCATATATTTTTCTTAGTCTGCATGGAGAGCGAATCACAAAAGGACATGTCCTGTGCTTAGAGAAAAGTAGGTAACATGTCTTTGTCTTTTACCACCTCAAATTGGTAATGCAGAAAGGCTATGCCCTTCTGCATTGAGCTATTCTGAGGTTTCAATATCCTGATAATATGGGGCATCTTCCAAAAATTAGTGAACTAAGCCACTGAGAAGATGCTAGCCTCATCTCAAAACCCACCAAGTAACAGCAGCATAGCTAGAACCAGAGTTCAAAGGTCAAAGGTGCTCACCTACCCTAAATTAAAACAACTACAGGAAAATTCAAATTGCATGGCTTGGCTTAAGCTGCTTTATTATATTTTGTATTTAGGTTTCACACATTTATATTCCAAAGTAAGATGTCTCTTTAAAATTGTAACTATTGAGTTTAAAATCAGGAAGTAGTAAAGTGGCTGCCCAGAAAGACACATATGAAAGGTTTTTGTTTTGGGAGCGGGAGTCAGTTTTGTTTTTAGTTCTGTGGAATTTCAGTCCAATCAACGCCTAGGCTACTCCTTTTTAGGGAAAAAAAATAAAAAAAAGACTCTTTTCTTTTCTTTTTAATGATTCTGTGTGCAGACATCTGGGAGTTTAACCGGAGACATTCAAAAGGCAAATGGAGGTACAGAAGCAATAGTGCGCATCTGATCTTCATTCTTATTTTGAAGAGGGAAATGGTATATTGGTTTTTAAGGGCTGGGTATCAGAAGGAAAGTTGTTCAATCCTCTCATTTCAAAGATGAACCAACCTGGGACTTTCCCAGGCCATCTAGCAAGTTTGTAGGTCCAATCACTGAGGCTAACGTTAGGGGTGGAAAGAGAATGGAAATAAGCTACCTTGAAGGCACTTGCACTCTAACTTAGTAATTATGGTAGGTGCACTCAGGGTTCTTAGATATTCAGTTACCAGTGGAGGTGATTTCATCACAAAGGTCTCTTTTCTATAAAACTAGAAACCTGGTGCACAAAATTCATGCATGGGTAGGATCTCTAGGCCTGGCAGGCCATCAGGGCCAATCAGGGCCTTCCTTCATTCAGTGCTGCCCTCTGGTGGTTAGTGCATGTCATAGAAAATGATCAAACTCCCCAGGGGACACTTTGCATATTAGCCTTTTATATATATAAATTGTCAGTACTTCCTCACTGTTTTAGCACTACCTGGACTCTAACCATTCCTTATGCACATGTGTTATTCCACCAGATGAATGAATTTTCTCATTCATGCCACTCTTGCCTCCTGCATCTCTATCTGGAAGGCTTGGTCCATACCTTTCTGCTCCTACCTTCTCTATGCTCCCTGCTCACCCCAGGTTATACTATTCCTTCCGAGAATCTAATTCAATGTCCAGCTCCTTTAAGATATGTTTGACCAGAGATCTGGTCCTATCTGAAGAGAGATCTTTCCTTACTGTCAACTCAGAGCCCTTCTTTTGAATAGCCTTATAGGTTAACTTGACAGCATAGTGAATATAAGGCAGAGGTTGTTCTTATTCTTTTTTTTATTCTTGCATAACACCTACCATGAATACATACAGTTTAATGAACACTAATCATGTGCCCTATACATTGCTGAATATTTAAAATACCTGATTTCAATTCAGCAACCAGGTAAAATAAGCATTATGCTCCATTTAGGTAGCCAAAATCTAGGATCTAGAAAGACCACATTATTTTCTTAACTCACCCAACTAAGAAGTGATGCAGCCAGTGTTTGAATACAGGTCTGTCTGAATTCAAAGGCTTTATGTTCAACTTTTGTGCAAAACTGATTTCCTTCTCAGAGTAACCTGCACATAAAAGCCACTAAATATTTGTGAATTTGATGAAGAATGAATAAGCCAATATGAAACCTATTCCTTGTACCAGTCTGACTTGCAAAGGGGAAATTATAAGAAATTCTAAATATTGGTGCCTCTGAACAGATGTGATCACATAGAGATCATAAGGAAAGCAGAAAGATTCTCAGAAGTTAACAGTAAAGTCGATCGCTGGCAGGCTACCTGGAAGTGATATGACTCACAGGGAATGAACCAACCTTCCAGTTGATCTTGGCAAGCACTGGGGACTTGAGAGTATGCCTCTTGAATATTCTACTAACCTTATCTCTTACTTTCCCTTTGCCCTTATTTTCTTACTCACTTTAAAATGTATTTTAACCTTTCTATAGAGGATACATTTTATATAGAATAAATGCTTTTATTCAATAAGATAGAAGTGGAAATCAGTTTAATACATAATAATATTAATCAATGAAATTAAATTGGTGCTCAAATATACAGAAGAAGTTCAGAAATGTGTATTGAAAGGATGGAAATAGATGGCTAGTGGCCTCACATATCATTTCAGCAAAGCATAGGACTCTAATTATGAAGTTGCATTTTAGGGAAGATCTGATGTGTGAGTTCCAGGAGATATGTAAAGATACAGCTTGTCAGTATTAAAATCAGAGAATTGAAAGGCCAACCGAAGAGAAGTGGGATTTTCATAGAATGAAAAAAAAAAGTTTTTCCACTAAACACTGCAAATAACTCAGAGTTTGAAAGTAATTTTTCTCTTCAAATACATACGATTTACAAACCAATATTTTAAAACATAGAGATGAGGCATGCCTATGACTGAAAGATACAGCTTTGTTAATTTTTTTTTGTAAATTAGTATCAATACAAAAAAGAGAAGCTCATTTTATTGCAGATTTGGAAGCTACCAGATGGCATTTCTCTCTATTGCCATCACTAGCCCTCAGCTGTGTGTCCTAATGGTACAGAGCCTGGGAGCTACTGATATTCTCCAGGCATATCACACAGATATCTCTCCATTGTAAGAAAGAAAGCCCTTGTCCAGAATTTTACAATTGTGGTAAAGAGCAGTGATGTTGAGGCAATTCTTAGTTCGTGGGAATCAACTTAGTTCAATGAATGAAACATGAAAAGGAAGTCAGGAAAAGGCAGTCAAGTATTTCTTACCAAATTGTCATTGCCCTCTGCTCCATCAGTGGGCGTCATTGTCTATAACAGTGTCTCAAAGCCCTCTGAAGACTTAGAGGCAAGCCCTCTTGAGGAGTATTGAAAGGATGGGTTTCTAATTTGTTTTAACTGCAGGCATGTGTGTGACCAAATAAAGCAGATCCCCGAAGAGTCTTTTTCCTGATGTATATATGACATTTGTACTTTATCCAAGCCCATTTTGGGGAGTGATGTTCCTTCAAAAGCAAAGTAATCTGTGTGGATTGAGGATTTGACACTCAAGAACCCAAATTTTAATTGCCAGTTACATCAATGAACTAACTATATCTTCAGTAATTGATTTCAACTCTAAGATAAAAAACTAAAATCAGCTCCAACTGTATTTTTCAGAAAATATTGTGGCAAATTTAACACACCTATTCCCCAACTCATGTGTTATAAGACAAACTACCATGCATTTTCAGTGAGAAACTGTCTGTAGATTTATTCAGAGGTTAGACTAATCCACTTCTACTGGTATTTTTTCATTTGCTCAGTCTGTGCAATTATGAAGCAAGAATTTTCTCCCCTCTGTGTTAAAGTGTTGACTTTTATCTAGTAAAAGAAAAAGGGTCCATGTCTTGAGAATCATTTGGGGGAGTGTGTATGATTTCTAAGATTAAATTTCCAGAAGTCTTTAAAGTCTCTAACAGACATCATGGAAGTCCAAATTATAATTATAACATGATTATAATATGAAATAATTTTCTTTAAAATATTCCCTGGTCCAAAAAGAAGAAAAGAAAAGAAAGTATTCTCTGATCTAAATTTATTTTTACAAAATAAACATAACCTTAAGAAGCCAGCAAATTCAAATAAACCTTCATTCTAAATTTAATTTGCTTTTAAACTGGCCTACTCTCATTCATGTTAACATTTGATTCATGTGTTTTATCTTTTTGTGAAGTGTCTGCCTCACAAGTCTTGGATGTGAGGGCAGTGTTTCCCTTGCTTTAGATGTGCATGGACATTAACTTCGCCCTGAAACAATCACAGTCCTCTTCTCCTCGGAGATAGCCGGAAGCGGCAGCCAGAGGTGAAGGGGATCCATCAGGAAATTTCGCATATCAATGTGTTCTCCAATTCACTTACTGCCCGGCAGTATGCAGCCACACTCCTGACCTCATGAGAGGGAGCCTAAGGGGGAAATGGCACTGAGTACCAATTCCTATGTCCTGTTGTTCTGTGATCTCAATTAAGTGCTAATTAATTACCACTGGCATCTTTGGCATTGCTTGTCAAATGGCATTTAGGAGTATATTTTCAGTGTTTAAATATCAGTAGTCCAAAATCCACAGCTAAAAATTCCATGTGTTTCTATATTCTTTCTTTTTTTTTGTCCACTTCAAAACTGTGTTTTAAAATGCAACAAATTTATCTATAACCACTGCAGGTAGCCTTCAAATACAACAAACAGGAATTGGTATTGTCAATTTTGATTAATAGTACTTCATTAATAAACATCCTGTTATTCAGTCTCCACCTGCACTTGCTGATGTTGCCTGGAATCAATTAACTCATATAATTTGATTCATTTTACAAAGACATTTTGGGATGTGCTGTGCTGCTGATAAAGGTCCTATTTTAGCAGTTCTAGATTGCAAGTTAGATGGTGCCTGAGTGGATTTCTGTTTCTGCATGGATATTTATACAGGAGTGTGTGTTTTGCAAGGGAGTTGGAAGAAAATGCTGCTTGAAGAAGTCTTAGATTAAAGAATTCATTTTAAAAGATGGTGTGGGGGGGGTATTCCTTCTGAATATTCTGCCTTTATCTGAAGACTTCTGACTTTATCCTGAAATGTTATGCATCCTCTCTCTTAATCAAGCCATTTTACATAGCAGATTTAGTGGTCCTTTAAATCAAAGGGAGGGAAACTAACCTTACAAAGCACCAAAGTTAAAACACCAGTTAGGGCTAACTTAAGATACTGGAGTCAAATATTAGATTCAGCTTCATTCAGTATAATTTTATTTTCCTTTGCCTTGTTTTATATATAATTTCTTCTTCTCTCAAATATTTACTAGCCATGGTTTCCAGATCAACCAATTTGATCCCAATTATGCCTCTGTGAAAATATTTCTTGAACTTTTATAGGTACTTAAGAAATGCTAAGTTTGGTACAGGTGACAAAAGTCCAACTCAAAGTGTTTAGACAAAAAAGGAGATTTCATTGGATTGCTGAAAGACCCATAATTAGATATGACTTTGGGCATGACTAAATCTATGTGCCAAAGAATATTGCCAGGAATTTGACTCTTTCCATCTCTAAACTCTGCTTGTCTCTGGATTAGCTTCATTTTCACTTAAAATCTTTCTTCCTGGCAGCACTATGGCAGCAGTGGGATCATATCACATCAGTTTAGAGTCCTCAGGGGCCAGTAACCTCTCTTTTGCTGTGGGAATAGAAAATTCTCAGGAATTATTCTCTTTGGCCTGGATTGGATCCCTTATTTATTTTGTGTTTGTTTCCGATCCATTCACTGAGGCAGAGGAATTCATGGCTCTCATTAGTTGGATTTGGGACACAAACCCACCCCTGGAGTCAGGGATGGGTCAGCTCCACTCACACCTCAGAAACTGGGAGTGGGGGCAAGGTGGTTTCTTCAAAGATGGTCTTACTAAAAAGAAGAATAAATGATTAGTAGAAGGCAAAAATTCCAGTTGTTCACAACAGTAAGTTTTAATTACAATCTCTTATGTCCCCAACATAACTATCTTATCTCTGATTATAATATTTCAATCAATAGGAGCACTGGTATTTATAAACAGGAAAGCTTACCTATCTCTCACTCTCATTTTCTGGAAGAGGACATCAAGGTCTATTAAGCAAAAGTAAGATAACATCCATCCATGCATGTACTTGTTCTTCTATGTAAACTAATAAGATAGGCACTGAACTAGGCATGGGGTCAAGGCAGCTCTTTAAAAAGCTTATATATAGACTTTGAGATACAGCTTTGGAATTAAAGCTGTGTTCCAGACCCAGTTCTTTTACTTATTAGTAGTGTGAGTGTAGACAGAGTTCTCATTCTTTCTGTGCTTTAGTTTCCATATCTAAAACTAGGTGTATTGTAAGAACTAAATTGATAAAGCAAAAGGCAAGCACATAAGATAATTGGTCAATAATTAGAAATTACTACTGTGTATATCAGATAAGATAATACAATTAAATCATTTTACACAGTGCCTTGCACGTAGTAAGTATTCAAGAAATAATAGCTAGCAGCTATTGTCATTTGAAATAGAATGATTGACTAACTATAAAGGAACACAAAATTTAGAAATCCAAGACATATCTATTATTATAGATTTGAAAAGGCTTTGAAAGTTCACCCAGACCTATCCCTATCTTCGGAGAAAATCTTTTAGTAATTTCAGATATAGTGGAATTTAGCTTCTCTTCAAAGAAAGTGTTCCCCAAAGAAACCTTCTTCCTTTTTGCTCTCATATTTCATCAGTTTACATAATATTTAATTGAATTACATAATTACAATAATAAGTACAACTGGCATAAACTTGTTTGAGACTCTCTCCTGGGACTTCCCTCTAGTGGGAACAGATGTGCACAGTTGAGAGTCATTAACTAGCCGAGAACATTCAATGTGTTGTGGGCACTGGTCAGTATATTTCACAGAGGAAAGAGCTGGGTTAACAGAAGTCAGCCAAGAGGACTTCTACCATATTATAGCAGTCTCTCCATTCTCTTCATCTTCTTGAATGATGCCTAGTTTTTGAATATTTGTCATCTTTATTGTATTTTTAGAGCATCCTTCTTTAGCTGATATGCTCAAAGTTTTATAACAAGAATTTTAAACATGTCCTCTGAAATCAGTTTTGTTGTTCTACAGTGACAACTATGTATTGGGTTAAAAAAAAAAAAGTAATGTGAATAGAAAAATGGTAGCACATGAAGGATGAATACTTGATGCTTCCCTAAGTCCATGTCTAATTCTAGTCTTAAATAATAGGTTGTATATTCATTTTTATGTTTATTTTTATTTGTAAGAGAACATATATTCAGTAAATCACAGAGGTAGAAGAAATAATTCCTAGAAGAAATGGACTTAGAAAACAAAGGAAAGGTCTTTGATAGTGAGGAAGCTACTGGTAATGTGCCTGGGACAGGGAAGGGAAGAGTAGAGAATGATAGAAGGGAGGGGAGTCTCACAGGAGGGACAGAGTACTGGGTCCTTGCTCCTAAGGCTTTTAAGGGTTGAGATTTTAGAGGAGGTCACAGAAGATCTCAATAGAATGTTTAGCAGCTTTCCAGGTGCATATTTTCAGGTTTGTGGTCTCCTCTAATTGGTTGGTCACTGCCAGGAAATGGGGTCATTATTCAATACTAGAGGCCCAGTGCATGAAATTCATGCACGGGGATGGGGAAGAGTTGGGAGGGGTGTTCCTCAGCCCAGTCTGCACCCTCTCCAATCTGGGACCCTTCAAGAGATGTCTGACTGCCTGGTAGGATCGGCCTAAACAGGCAGTCAGACATCCTTCTCACAATCCAAGACTGCTAGCTCCAAACTGTTCACCTGCTTGCCTCCCTGATTGCCCCTAACCACTTCTGCCTGCCAGCCTGATGACCCCCTAACCACTCCCCTGCCAGCCTAATTGATGTCTAACTGCTTCTAGGCCAGCCTGTTTGCCCCCAACTTCCCTCCTCTGCCAGGCTGGTCACCCCTAATTGCCCTCTCCTGCAGGCTTGATTGACCCCAACTGCCCTCCCTTGCAGGCCTGGTCCCTTCCAACTGCCCTCCCCTGCTGCCCTCCCCTGATGGCCCCCAACTGCACTCCCTTGCAGGCCTGGAACCTCCCACTGTCCTCCCCTGCTGGCCATCTTGTGGTGGCCATTTTGTGTCCACATGAGGGCAGGATCTTTGACCACATGGGAACAGTCCTCTTCTGTGTTGAAGTGATGGTCAATCTGTGTATTACTCTTTTATTAGATAGGATATAGGCCTGGTGCATGGGTGGGGACAGGCTGGTTTGCCCTGAAGGGTGTCCTGGATCAAGGTGGGGGTTCATTTCTGTTTGAAACTTTGTAGCCTAGAGTGGAGGCCTAGGCTAGGGCTGCAGAAGTTTGGCTTCTTCCATCGCCCTGGCAACCCTAGCCTCTTCTCTCTCCAGCTCCGTGGCTGCCACCATTTCTGTTGGGATTATGTATCTTCTATAATTGAAACTTTGTAGCATTGAGTGGAGGCCTAGGCCAGCAACAGCCGGCAGAAAGCTTGGCTTCCTCCATTGCCGGGGAAACCCAAGCCTCCCTCCTGCTCTGGGTGGTGGCAGCCATTTTGGTTGAGGTTTATTTGAATAATTTGCTCCTGATTGGCTGGTGGTCATGGCTGTGGGCTTGGCTTGATGGAAAGTATGGTCAGTTTGCATATTACTCTTTTATTAGATAGGATAGCTGGTCCTTTGGTCAACTGTGGCAGGTTTTGCTGCTTATCTGGAGCTGACCCATCTTCCTTGCTCTGCTCATGTCTGTCTAACTGCCTACAACATTCCCTCCCTACCTTGAGGTTCTTGGCTCTGAATCTTTCAGAGAAAAGGGGAACAGGAAGAAAAATATAGAAGCTTGCCTCATATATTGAAATGACACTGTCAATTGGGAAGAACCTAAAAGAAGATTAGAAAATGCTTTCCACATGCACCTGTCCAAATGCATAAAATTAAAGGACCATCCTTTCCATTCATGTTCATCTCATGAAGTTTTTTAAATCCTGCAAACCCCCAAATCAGAGTGACACAAAAATAGGAAACAATGGCAGTATATACATTTCAAAATTGGGCCTTGGAGAGATTAATGACTTTGTGTTAAGTTTTAGGTAATAGTCCTTAAAGACTGCAATCTAATGAAGTTCTATTTGTAACCAGGTACTTCTGGTGAGAATATTAGAAGTAGTTCAATCTGTGCCTTAAGAAATTAAAATGTGGTCAGAGTAGCAAATGAACTATCATGTAGAATTAGTTAAATCCCAGAGACACATGTCTTTCACTGATGATTTGTGAAATAATTTAAAAAGATCTAAACAATAAAGGCACACTCCAGTCTTCAAATGTATCAAGAAAATCTGAATTTTTTTCAAGTAATCACTAGCCACCCAGCAGACACTAACATTCTATAGAAATATGTAACAGCTCACTGGTTAAACAAGACTCAAACCAGATCAATTCCTTCTATTTGTACAACATCTAAGTCTCTATTTGACCATCATAGAGATTGACTGATTTGAAATGTGTCTTTTGTAGTCATTATAATTTCAAATTTAAAGTTTAATGATTACTTTTAGTCAAAGATTTATGAACATATGCATTCTTTCTAGTTCGTTTTTCTTAATCCATGAGTTAAAATATTTACACCTTCCAAATTGCATGTTCTTGCTATACAAAGAACTTACATCAACAACCATTGCACAGACTGGAGCATCCTTAACACAAACTTAAGTGTCAAGAAATGCACACTGGTTGGCCCCATTCCTTGGTTCAAATCTTTACTCATGGTCCAACAGCCATAACACCGGATAGCCTGGTGTGCTCATTGGGAGAAAATTGAATATTCTGGGGAGTACCCATAGAAAACACTGGATGAGGGACACTGAAAAGAAAGGCTGAACAGATTATGAAAAGACCAGCATGTCCTAGTGAGGATCTGGGACTTTACTTCAAGGACAACTGATGGTTTTCCAGTCAAGAAGGTTAACCTATATAACAAGACTGAAAGAGCCTATCCGCATGTAAATTATCTTGCTAGGCTCTCTGTGTTTGGGAGACAGGCAATGATAGCAGTCCAAGTAGACTTGAGAGAACAGGAAAAGACAACAGATCTCTCACAAGGATCTGGCAAAAACAGGAGAGTGAGCCAGGCTACCTAACAATCCATTTCCGGTTCAGAGCTGGATTTCGGTCCTCCAGGGGAAATGCAAGGCAGAACCAAGAATCGAAACCACAAACGGAAGGTTCATCCAGGAAAACTGGGCACATACAGCTTAGTCCTGCTGTATGCTGGAATCAATGAGTTGTTAGAGTACACAGGCTCTTTAGAGCAAGCATGTCAAACTCATGGCCCACAGGCCACATGCCTCATTTATTTGGTCTGGTGTTAGCCTTTGAGTTTGACATGCTTGCTTTAGAGGAAACTTGTGTTCAGCTGAGTCCGGCAAGAATTGGCATCAGGAATCCATAGGAAATATCCTTCATTAGTTTGCATTATCATAAAGTAAAATGTGTTCAAACCCCCAATCCTTATAAAATTAGAAACCCAGTACCTACAGGTTATCGGAAAGGATTTATGTTCACCTAGTTGTCTCTGGCCTTATTTTTCTGCTTTGGCTGAACCCGCAACTCACACATGCCTCACCACATGCCCTTGTTCCCTTACCTTGACAATTTCTTTGCCTTGCATTCCAGAAGCTCACTCCAGCACATAGCACTTGGTAGAAGTGGGTTGAAGGATCACCCAGCTTAGCAGATAATGTGAATTTTAAACTTACAACAAGCATCCCTATTACTGAAATGTACCTTGGTTATTCTGCCTCCCCTAAGGAATTGTTATGGGTTTTCATTTCCATTTAGCCTCCAAATTCCTATCATGTCATTCTGACCCAACATTGTCCTTTCATATTCTTTCTTTTTATTTCATGTTTTGTACAGAGAATTTGGTTATCATTTTTCCTGGCTGTTTTCAAAAGACTATCTTTTCACAGTCAGAATGGCCCAAAAAATATTTCACTAAGTAGGAAAAAAGCTCATTTTTCTCCCTTAAGAATTCTACTACCAGCTATTAATATAATTTTTTCTATAGTTTACTTGAATCTACAAATTGAGCATAATTCAGTCTTCTTGTAATTTAGATATGGATAACTGTATCTAAACTGATCTGCAGATATTCTGCTGGGCTACCCCTGGGTAGTGCTGACTCTTCTGGCTCCCACTGTCTGACACGTATTAGGAACAACAGACATGTCAGAATCTACCTCGTTCATGACTTTCCTCTTGACAATTTACAGAGTCAATGCTATTTAGACAGGGAGAGAGGTAAACTCACTAGTGAGGCAATTCCCTTGGGCCATTTCCATGCAAGATAGTCCCTCAATCAGAAAATGGTATGGGAGGGTTTCACTGAGAACTCCTGTAAAGAAATTCCTGAAATTACCATGGTGAAACTAGTAAAAGGGCTCTGCTGTGAGAAGCAATATTCTCACCAGGCTGTTGATACCATCTGAGAAATTTTCATCTTGAGACAGTGTCTGATGGTGGTGACAACAAGCCCGGTGTCAGCAATCTTCCAGGTCTGTCAACTGATCTCACTCCAGGTAAAGCAGGGCAGGTTACTGTCTTATTGCAAAATAAATGTGGGCCCAAGAACTGTCAGGAGCACAGTGTGAGCTATTTAGTGTCTAGAAGAGAATGAAATGCTCTCGGGAATGATGAGCACAGGGTCTGTTTCGTTTCTAGTTTGAGGACCCTATTTATGTGCTTGGTTTTTTATTTAAACTGCCTCTTGTTTTTCAAATATCAGAGCCATTCTTCCTTTAAAAAAATATTGATGTTGTGGAAAACAGAGAGAAAAAATAAAAGTCAGGATCTAGCAGCTATACTCAACGTACTGCATTGTTATTAAACTACTACAGCACTCTGTCACTCCCCTCTCCCAACCCCATATTTGTCCCACTCCTAAATTGCCCAATCAAACACCAACTGAAATGTAAGAGACCAAGGCAACTCACCAACATTGGCAAACATGGAGGACACATCACCTTGGCAGGTGTCACACACTTGGCCCTTGGCTAGGGACTTGGTGAATAATATTAATAAAGGCTAATTAGATAGTTCCTTGTTGAAATGTTTCCAAAGTGATGAGCAAATTAGAGCCAACCTAGAGAAACTATTTTAAAAATCTCCCACTGAGCATGCTCAGAGATAACTTCTTTTATTTTTAAAATGCTCAACCATTTTCTTCAAAAACTTGGCTTGTTCTTCCCGATTCAGTGATAACTGAATTCATGCCAACTTTGATGTTTTTAGCTTCAGCTGTTTTAGAGCTATATGTGATCCCCCCCAAAAGGTTGGAATGCAGTTCCTTCTGAGTGAAGAAGGAAGCATATGTTTTAAACGCTCATGTGCCTTTTTTGAAAAGGATGAATTAACATCCTATAATATTTTACCTTTGCACTTAAAATAAAGAGTTGGGTTTAAAAGTCAAGGAAAAATTTTCAGAAATTACAATAGAGACTCTGGCCTTCGAGAGGAAGTCTATGGATTGTGTCTGTGTGACCAAAGGCATTTGCTAATTTGCACATCGGCAGCTATTGTTTATAAGATGGCAGCAGAGACAAGGCAGTTAGGAGACTGGAGCAAGATGGACCACACACAAGCTCAATTTCAGAACACCGAAGGACAATAGGATAATATACAGAAACACTGGAATATCTTGAGTACACTTTTTTCTTAACCAGATAAATGACAGGAAGACTAGGAAATAAAATAAATTTAGAAAGCTTTCATCCACCTGACAGTCTAATTTTCCTTTTAATTTATAGAAATAGGAAGGGAGGACTAAAGAATGAGAGGTTAGAGGCTCAGGGATACTAAGTATAAGGAATGCCATTGAAGGGGAGTGCGTTAGAGCAGAGGGTTGTCAGGCTTGCTGTGAGAGTTGTGCTCATGCTCTTCTCTATTATCCCCCTGGCAAGCTTCCCTCATGTTGTGCTGGGGATCAGTTGGTTATTGGATTGCCCTGGGACTTACCAGAGATGGGAAGGGAAGGAAATCAGGTTCACTGTGGCTAATACAATTATTAGCTGGAAAGGTACAGAGCAATCCTAGGAATGCAAGAGGGATGTGTCAAATGGCTCCCAGCAAGTCCTGTGGTTGGTACGAAACTTACATGAGGAATGGCTTCTGACTGAGGGTGGCATATTACTCCAGTTGCTATGGAAACACGGGATGATATAGGTGCGTTTAGATAAGACCTGAGTCATTTTTGCAGGTAACCATGCAATGCTAAGTCTAGTAATATCAAGTCCAATTTCACTAACTCACAACTCCCACTATATTCTGGCATGGACCTGAAACCCATGTGAGAACAACAAAAGGAAAGAATTGGTAAAGAAATAACAAATGTCTCACTCTCTTATAATGTCAGGAGAACTATGGGCAGAAAAATTGAAACCAGAATGAAAGAAAGGTTTAAAAGGAAATTCAGTCTGTGTTTACAAAAGGATTCCAATTCTGAGTGAATTGTCCAACTCAACCAGTTGCTTTGGAGAAACATGATTAAAGTGATGACTGAGGTGTTTTGTGTCCTAGCCTCAGTTTCCTTTATTCCCTTCTGAGTTCAGTAACAGCCAATCAGAAAGGAACCTGGCCTGGAGGCTTGTCAGTGATAATAATTGAAAACATCTGTCCATGGAGCAAGTGTGGGAAGCCAGTGCAGCTCCCTGACAGAGGGAGTTCTCAGGCAGCAAAGCCATAACCAGGACTGTGCTCATATTCTCCTTCACAGACTTTTCTCACTGCCAGCTGTCTTTATTCTCCTGCCAGGAAAGCAAGGGGCCTGGGGCTCTCACCAGGGCTGGGGTTAAGTGAGCTGAGGAAAGGAGGGAGACTGGTTCACTCAGAACTCCGGGTGTAGAGACAAGGGCTATCTGACTAGGAACTAAAAGAGACCCAGGACCGAGAGAAAAGAAGAGCAAACAATCCAGTGAGGTCTGAGAAGGAAAGAGGGATAAGGGTGTAAGAAGGGTTCAGATTCAGTACCCAGAGGATGTGGGTTTAAATCTTGGCACAAGCATGTATGTGTGACACTGGACAACCTCCTTATGCCTCAAGCTTCGCATCTTTAAAGTGGGAATAATAATAGTACCAATCTCATACCTTTACCTGATAGAAGATAGCACTTGAGGTTTAGAAAAGTAGATTCCTCTACCAAAGGACTTGATACTTTGGTCACGAATAGGGACGATCTTGCTGATGGTGTCATACTGATTTAGGCCAGCGATGTTCCACGGGTGTGCCAAGAATATTTTTTAATCTTTATTGTTTAAAGTATTACCTATAACTCCATTTCCCCCCAATTGACCCCTTATAGCCCTCCCCCACACCCAGATCTTCACCATTGTCTGTTTCCAAACCACAAAAAGTCTTTTTTTTTTCCTTTAAAGAATTCTTAAAACATGCAATACCCAGCTATTTAGTCAGGGGCACTGAACTCTTTTTCCCTTAGATTGTCAAATAAAAAAATGACAATAGCCACATAACAATAGCCATACAGTAAGAATGAATCAAAATTATACCTATATTTTCTGTCAGATTGGCAAAAATTACATTTTGTGGTGTGCTGCAGAATTTTAGTAATTAATTTATGTGTACCATGAGATGACAAAAGTTGAAAATTGCTGATTTAGATAGTGGCAAACTTGTCCCTGCAAATATTGCTCATGCCTGACAGTGGACTTTTAAAAGCTACTGTAGCCTGGCCAGTGTATTCCCTGTCAGGGCACAGCCTGGGTTGAGGGCTTACTCCCCAGTAGGGCACATGCAGGAGGTAGTCAAGTGATGTTTCTCTCTCATCAATGTTTCTCTCTCTCTCTCTCTCTCTCTCTCTCTCTCTCTCTCTCTCTCTCTCTCTCTCCCTCTCTCTCTCTCTCTTCCTCTTTTTCTAAAAATCAGTTTAAAAACATTCAAAAATAAAATAAAGTTGCATTACCTGCCTGTGTTGCTTAGCAGCTTGTGATCTCAGTACTGATTCTTTCCTGTAGCCTCTTTCTGCCCCCAGAGCCAAGATATAAGATGCAACAGCATCTGTCTGATCTAGCTGACACCACTCACTCCTAGTGGACCAGTGCCTCACTCCCCAACCCAGCAGTTTGTCAGATCTTTCAGTTTGGTGCTGAACATATCAAGGGAATATATGGTCAGAAGAAGGGCAGTAAAACATTATCTCAGCCACCTGAAGATAACATTCCAGATTGTAGGTTTGAGAAAATTTAAAATAAGGAAAGTTTTAGCATGGAGAAGAAAGAAAATAAAGTTACAAGTAGAAAGATTTATATGTTTTCTCTACCCATAGTGGGCTGGGAAGGTGGACAAACTTCAGTCAGAATATAATGAACCAATAGATATAGAAAGGAAATATAAATGGAAGATTTCAAAGAATAACTTGAAAAATTCCAAGTTATCCAGATGATTCCATTGTTTACGATACCTTCTGTATATAGATTAACCATCTCTGAAAACTGCATTAACAGTTATGTCGCCACAACTGTATTTATAACTAACACACAGATATTTGATGTATGGTATTCACTTGGAAGCGAGCAAGAATAAATCCGGCTTGCAAAGAAGCAGAATCAGGGTGGGGCTTAGGGCCTGAGAAAATCTCACTCAACACATGGGTGGCAAGAAATAATACAAAAGGAGAAACTCGGTGAGGCCGACTTTGTATCATTAGTTAAGAACAGTTATATATTGTATATGTATCCAACATAAACAGTTGGCTGAGGATGTTATTCTACTGACAGTGTTTGCCTTTCCTTATGGTCATCAGCTGGTGACTACCGCTACTTGGCTGCGAAGCACTTCATCCATAAAGAAAAGCACCATAAGTAATAATGAGTGTGAGTTTGTGTTCATTGCAAAGCAAGAATTCAGATTCAACAAGAGTTTTTTTATCCAATTGAAATGAATCAAACTGTTTAACCTATTTGGGCTTCTATAAATCAGGAGTGTTGTCATATTAGTAATCCTCCCAGATAACACATTGCAATGAGGCGCCATGAAAGAGGACAAATGTATAAACACAAAATAAATAGAATCCATGGACTGTCTTCTATTCAGCAGCCTTATACATCTCCTCTCTCTCTATTATCACTATTTAATAAAATTACCACTTAAGAACTAACATTAGTAGGTCTTTTTAACCATTAAGAGATTACAGTTTTTCTTTATATTACTATCTCTTTGATAATCATGTACAACCACAGAAAGGCCTGATCTTTTGATGATTATTAAGGACAATAAAACATGGGGGAGGGAATAATGTGCATCCATGAGTTTTAAAAAGACGTGTTAAGAATATTGTAAAATTGCTTTTTTAAAATGAAGCCATTTCTGAAAAAAAATACCATATTTCTTGAAATCTGCTTCAAATAGTTATCTTTGAAAATTAATTATATTTCTAAAGTCACTATTCATCTACTTTGACACTTTTTTACCCTATCAGTTTCCATTTTTTCCTAAACTCACTTAAGGGCAACATGGTTCAAATTCCCCCCAGGAGTTTGCCTCTCAAGTTCCCAGATTCCTCCACATCCGGGAACACGTTGGGTTACTTCTATAGATGTATCTGATTTCCTTTTGAAATTACTTTCCCACTGAATGGCACATTCCTGGCACAAATGTCACCTTCTCCATCTAAATCCCATGTAGACATAATTGGCTAATCATGTGCCCCTTTCACACTGAGACTTCAACTTTAGGGTCCTTCCTCACAGAGCAGACAGCCACCACCAGCCAGGTAAAGCAAACCTGTGTGCCATTCCTCTGCCGGAGTGGGTCTCTTGATCCATCGCCACCATTCTAGTTTAAGTGTTATGAAAACAGAAATGCAGACTATAGACACACCCTTCTGCTTCCAAGAGAACAGGAGGCTCATGTCTGTTTCCCTAAAAATTCCTAGTGTCTGATTTCTTGTTTCATTCTTTATTTTAATAAATAAATGTGTATATTATCATAAAGATATACATACACACCCTTTATATAATCTATGAAGCATGCATAAACATTGATTTAGAGTGTACACATATATATGTAAGCTATCACTATAACCCCTTACACTTCAGGGTTCCCTTCTTATACACTTGATTACAATGCTTGCCATGTGTTTCCAAGCTTGTCAACTTCCTTACAAATCATTTTAATTTGGAGAAAGAAAAAGATTTAAACTTTTTAAGAGCCCAATTGTTCAACAATAGGATTTGGGCATTAAAATTCCTACAGCCCAACTGTCTGAGTTTTCCACATGAGGAAGCAGAGCCTAAGGAAGGTTACATGGCTCTCCAGAGTATTTGTGGAGCATCCAATGCTGCTGTGCTGAACTGACTGAATTCCCTTATCCAAAAATCCATCTAAATGATACATTAGATTGTTGTATTTCCAGATCATTTTCTCTCTCTAGTTTTCCACTGTAATTTTTTTCAAAGAAAGTGAAAAAAAGAAGGCAAGAGAAAGGAGAAAGGGAAGATGGGATGACATGGACCAGGACTCAACATCTTTGCTGATGAACTTGCCTTTCTCTCCTGGACTTCAAAGAAAATAGCTAAGAAGAACATTCATGGAGAGCTTTGTTCTGACTGTAGATTAAAAAATATTGGAGAATACCTTATTCCTGTTCAGTTCATCTCCATTTTCTGCTGAAGCAAAAAGACATGAACAAATAAAAATTAATCTGCCAGCCACCTATAAAACAAATACTATTTGTTGCCACAAAAAGATATAGGATGTGCACACTTTCTACTTCAAATGAAAAGAGGAGTAAAGCTGAAGGTAACACACCACCTAAACACAAAGATTGTGCAATCTAATTGAGAGATGAAGCATATGTGCATGAAATGACTTAGAGATAAAAATAAAACATGTCAACAACAATGCAATACAATCTGAATGTTTAAATGCCAAGAAAGCGAATAATGAAGTGATCAGAATATAATTTTTCTAGTTGAGACAGGCTTAAGTATGCTTTTGGATATGGCACCTGATACAGACTACAGAGCAATTCAAGTGTGTGTGGCCATAAGGACAAATGAGAAGGCCAATTGACCTCTAGACCCTGAATGTATGCAATCTGCTTTCATTATCATTTTTAATTAATAGATTTTGTCTTTCAGAATGGATTTAGGTTTACAGAAAACTGGGCAGAAATGATAGAATTCTATATACTATCTCTTCCAACACACACACACACACACACACACACACACACACACACAAACACAAATGCATTTTCCCTATTATTAACATCATGCATTAGTGTGGTACATTTGATGAAGCAATATTAATACATAATTATTAACTAAAGACCCTAGTTTTCATTAAAGTTCACTCTTAATGTTGTAATTACATAGATTTGTACAAATGTATAAAGACATGTATTCACAATCATAATATCATACAGGATATTTTCACTGCCCTAACAATCCTTCTGTGCTCTGCCTACTCATCCCTCCCTCTTGCCTAACTCCTGATAACCACTGATCTTTTACTAGCTCCAGAATTTTGCTTTTTTTAGAATGTCAGATACTTGGAATCATACAGTATGTAGACTTTTCATACTGAGCTCTTTCACTTAGCAATATGCAGCACAATGCATTGCTCAGGCAGGTGATGTGGTTTTCAGGATACATATTCATTTCACCTTAATACTTCTTTGTCTAGGGGAGACTTCATTTCTGTCCTAATGCTTAAGTCATGGACCACTTCACCTTCTTCCTTCCATTCTTTGGTGACATGAGAACCATGTGTTTTAGAATACACAACCAAAAGATGATAATTATACAATTAAGTTCTGGATTTTTACTAGTAAATGAATGTAGTTATTAGCAAGCATTGAGGGTCTTATCTTTCCCTTTCTTCTGGAACTACAATGATGTGTTATCTTTATAGTGAATGAGAACATAAAACTAAATTTGAAGTTGTGGGAGGGAAGAAGAAATTTCCCTCTACTTCCAAGGTTCTTTTGGCTGACCTAATAATCTAATAGACTTGAGATGGATTAACAAGAGAAAACAACCAGCCTGGCTGGTGTGGCTCAGTGGTTTAGCATCAACTTATGAACCAGGAGATCGCGGTTCGATTCCCAGTCAGGGAACAAGCTTGGATTGTGAACTAATCTCCAATGGGGGTGGGGGATGCATGCCAGAGGCAGCCAATTGATTCTCTCTCATCATTGATATTTCTATCTGTCTCCCTCTACCTTTCTCTCTGAAATCAATAAAAATATCTTTTAGAAAATAGTCAAATTGAATACATAGATATGCATGGAAACCCTGCATACATGAGAGAGTTGGAGACCTCAGATGCACAAGAGATTCAGAGACAGAAAGAGAACATAGGTATATAAGACAATCTGAGCTAGAGATTAGGTAAGGCACCTTGGGGCTTGCAAGCTCATTGCAGGGAGGGCGCATATCCAATAATTAGTTGTTTGCCCAACCATATAGGTGGGTCAAAGAGGTTATCTCTTATTATAGGCAAGGTCCATTATTCTCTTAATAGAGAGTTGGAGTTTTTCTTGAGACCTTTGCTAAAGTTGCCTTCAGTTCAAAACAATTCACATACAACAGAGGAACATATTAAGGTGATCTGTTTGAACCTCCACAACATTATGCCTTCTTCTCTCTTATTTAGTTGCAGTATTAACTATGCCCCCCCCAAAAAAAACAATTCTTAAGCTGTTGCTGATTCTCTAAATAGAACCAAATATCACCTGGCACACCTGTGTATTTCTTTCTGACACCAAATAACATGGATAAGCAAAGTGCTATAATAATAATAATAGTCATAATAAAGGTTGCCCTCCCATTTGAAAAGGATTAAGAATGGAAGTCATTTAGTTGGCTCCATGGTTATTTATACACGTTGATTTTAAGACAGCACACAGGAGGCTTTGCCAAGAAAATTTTAAAGTTCAAGCAGAAAAAATAATCACAATATCTTTCAGTCATTTGCTGCTTATATTTGTTTCCTTAAAATGCACAGCTAAATGCTCTCTATGTACAGCTATCACTTGGTAGACAGGCTGTATCTTATTACTGGGTTATTTTCCAGTACATTTGGCGTAGTTAAGGTAAAGTGTATTAACTTTCTCTCAAAATAAAGATGAAAACAGAGTTGTAGCGCCTGTGAATACTTCAGCCATTGTCAGGAAGTTAAGAACTGACAGGAGCTCCGAATAATCAACTCTGCCTGGTGCATATACCGTAGTTTCCCCTTGGGATATCTGGTCTAATCCTACAATGTATCTGACTGGCATGAATGTAGAATTACTTTCAATAAAGATTTTATTTCAAGCTTGGATGATTTCCCCAAAAACATCTTGTCACTGAGGCAAAGTATATCATAGAATATCTGATTTTCCCCCCACTACAAGTCAGCTTTTGAGGGAGAAATATACACATTTCAACTCAAGTACTCCACTCAAGTCAATTCACTGTAAAAGATCACATCTTAACATATCTAGACTGATTAAAGATTTGCTATGTTAAAGAAATCAGAGAGCTGTCAAAGAAAGCTTACCCTAAGTCTGCAAATGTAAAAAATACATAACACATTCGCTCATCTACAATTTGCACTCTCCTCGTAGTTGCCCCCAATCCCAGAGCAGCCAAGACAGATGACTCCACAGGCTAACACATGGCTTCTAGAATATTTGTCTTTTTTCAAGTAAGGAACATTTAAAGGTCACATCTTCCAATAAGTAGGAGATTGTTTCCAGGCTATATGAGAAATATGAATGCCCTGGTCATGATCACACTAAAATGATCTGCAGTTCTCTATTTATCCTTCTCTGTCTCCTGTTCTCTTTCCTCATAATTCCAAATTAAGTGTTCAAGAGAGAGAAGCAGTATAGCAGCAGTACATTATTCTATCTTGAATTCACTGAAATGTTTCATTTCATGCTTGCTTACATTATTTCATTCTTGGTGTCACTTTGTTTAATTTATGCTTGGTTCATATAATCTTAAAAATACCTTCTGCTACCTACAGTGTTTCACCCCTTGCTAAGAGCACACAAATCACATGGTTTAGTGCTAATGGGATAGGAATAACTATTTTAATATTTAATAATCATGGGACATTACATTTAAACAATGTTTTAAATTCAAATTCCCTCATTTCTATTACTTTATTTTAAGACTAACCTATAATACTATAAGACTCGGGTGCAATAATGAAAACTTAGCATGGATAAAACTCAGTAAGCCCAGAAAGGTCTATATTAGAGTTTTGGCTTTTTCACTAATTGGCTGTGTGACTTTAGGACAGGTCATTTTACCAAGAAGTCTTTAAAGCCAAGCTGCACACTAGATTTGCCTGTGTAGCTTTTTAGAAACTCGCCTGGGTCTCCACCCTAGACCACTAATTCAGAATCTCTGTGTGAGCCCTTCCTGTTGTTACAGGCTCTAGCCAGAATGGAAAACCAGAGTCCTAATCTCCCTTTCTGTGTTTATAAAATAACAACTGACAGAAGTAAACATATTCGTGTATAATAAAAATCAGTGTTTCTATAATTTACAAAAGGTTTTGCACACATTTTTTTACATAAACTTCAAAACAACCCATGAGGTCAGTTCATCATTAATTTCACTTTCTGGACAAGGAGTCTGAAGCTCAGAGAACCTCAGAGAAAAAGAACTTATGATTCTAAGATTCCAGATTGCAGGTTTTTCTTAGAGCAGTGATTCTGATAAAATGATATGATAGGATGACACACAGTTTTTACCGAACCCATGCTTCACTATAGGCCATTTGTAAGATAGTCTGTGGTTTAGTCCCTGCCATTGGTATGTCTATGAATGCACCGCCACAGATACTAGTACATGCAGTGAGGACTAAGACTCTGCTCTAGAATGACCAGAATGCATTCAAGAATACAAAGTGCTATACATGAACCATGATGGTTTTATCTAAGTTCTGTTGATGATAAAACATGAATTTGGAATAGAATGGAATGACTCATGAACACAGAGCTAGACACAGGACTAGATTTCAGGTCTCCTCTTCACAAGCCAGTTCTACTAGAGAGTTTCTGATTCCCCAGAGCTCATGGCAGCCATGGCAGGTTGGATGTAACATGGCACCAGTTATCTATAACCTCCAATACAAGGAGGGGTGGAGCAGGATGAGTAAGAAAGAGAAGTCAAACTATGATGTGGGGCCAACCCCAGTTGGCCAGTCCACAGGGGCTCTGGAGCATCTATGTCCCATCAGAGTTGTCTCTAAATGGACCAAAAGGACTTGGCCTGTCTCCACCCACAGTGATCAGTCATTGGCTATGGGCCGTTTCCGTGACTGTTGGGGTGAGGCTCCCCTTGGCTGAGGCAAACCTTGCAGGGCTGACTGCTGGGCCAATGGCTGACTAACACTCCAGTTGGGTGTTCTTCCTTGAAGAGACATCTGAGCAGAACATGTAGTGGCCACTACCTTACACCATATGTGCCACTCTAATCCATTCTTTATGTATGCTTGAGGAACCTCTCCCTCAGAACTTTGGGAGGCCTTACTTCCCAAGGAAGCCTTTGAAGAGGAAGCTTTAATAGGACAGATTCAAGCCCTGCAGCTAAATCTTGGCCAGAGTCCAGTGCTGACACTCATCATCTCCCTTCTCCACTGTCCATTTTAGGGAATCTCAGTAATCGCCTCTGCTGGTCATGGTGGCTGACCCAACACAGTGACTCCCAACTCCATCCCTGAGACATCCATGCTCCTAATCCCTGTGTCTTCCCAGACAAATATTTCTGCCCTGTCCATTAAACAGAGAAATTGGGTAACAGAGGACTTGGAAGCCCCAAGTTGATCATCTAGATAGCACAGATATTGTTCTCTATCCTCACTGTGTAACAATAGCCCAACCTCCTCCCCTGATCGGGGTTAATGACCTCTGACTAGATGGTCACTCTTTTCCTTGCTTGCTGATCTCTGGACCCAAGAAGCTCTAAGTGCCCAGGAAGCAGCAGTAGTTGCTAAAACAACAACTAGATGAATTATTCTAATAGGTGATATGAGCTGAATAGCTGTGAGTCAAGTCCTCTTGGCTGTCCCTCTGTCCCTGCTGCCTATTATTATAATTGCATCTACCTGACAGCATCTCTAATGCTGTCTGTAAGCCTGGTTCTGTAATGGGCTTTCTTACAGCTAACCCTGATTTACAGGGTTAGGGCCCTGTAATTTCAAACAACATTTTTGTGGAATATAAATGGTGCTTAGCAATAGCTCTTCAGTTTCACTGACCTTGTAGTTACTATCCACAACCTCCTGCCATTATTTTTAAATGCCTAATATATTACATACTACTTGTCTTCCCTCCATGGATATACCATCCCAATTTAGCACCAATGAGAGTTTTAACATTGGAACTACCACCCTGTGCCAAGATCTGACTGTACTTGCCTATCACAGCTGACAGACCCCTCCTTTCCAACCAGTAAGCAAGTGACCAGCTCTAAATCCCCATTTGTGCTGGTTTTCATGGGCCAATTCTGAAACCAATAATCACAAGTTAAGTTCTGAAACACAGTTTGGCATGCAGGGTACTTATTAGGAAGGGAGGGGGTGAGAGCAGGATTGGTAAAGGAAGAAGTTGAACTTTGATGTAGATCCAGCTTACCCTCAGCCAACCACATGGGGAGCTCTGGAGTATACGCAGCCCATTGTCCCATAGTCAGTGCCCTTGGGCAAGGTGGCTCACTGCAATTGAGGCAAATCTTGAAGAAGAAGACAGCTGGGGTCCATCTGCTAACCTCATTCCCACAGATGGGCAAGAAGTCCTTCCTTGAAATAAAGTTTGAGTGATCCATCTCTGTGCACAAAACAGCCATCATCAATACCAAATTATTAAATACTAGTAGCCTGGTGCACAGCAGGGACCCTCATTCTATAGGGACATGGCCAGCCTGGGTGAGGGGCTGAGGGCTGTTTTTAAGCTGGCCATGCCCCCCAATGATGCAGGCCCCCAGCCCCTCCTTGAGTGGAGGCCAGGGCAGGCTGGAAGCCTGGAATCACCCCTGGTGACCCAGGCCCCCAGGCACTCCTTGAGCAGGCAGGAAGCTTGTCTTTCTCCACCACTGGGGACAAACCAAGCCTCCTGCTGGCTCTAGCTCCATGGCCTCTGCCATCTTCTGTGGGTTAATTTGCATACTTGCTCCTGATTGGTTGGTGGGTGTAGCAGAGGTATGGTCAATTTGCATGTTTCTCTTTTATTAGTGTAGGTAAGATTGGCCCCTTAGCAGCCTGGAGACTAGGAGAGACCCTTTTATAAAACCCAAGATAGAGCTTGATAATGGTCCCTAGAAATGATACATTTAAGGCTGCCCATAGAATTTTTTACAAAAGGTGAATAGAGATATGTGTGCTGAACAATGGAATCATGAGTTATACCAGTGGTTAGCAAACTACGGCTCACGAGCCACATGCTGCTCACGAGCCTCAGTTTGCCGACCACTGATAGACCAATATCCATTGTATAAGGACATATGCAGAAACTGGTACACTTTATTTCTCCACCTCAATAGAGATTATAAACTTACGTGTATAATAGTAAAATAAATATTTTCTATATTTGAGGCAAGCATTGCATACTTTTTTTTTTATCCTCACCCAAGGACATGCAGAGTCGGGGTGGGGGTAGGAGGCGGGGGCAGGGCGGAGAGAAGAGGAACATCAGTGTGAGAGAATAACACCAATCATTGCCTTCCATATATGTTCTGACTAGGGTTCAAACCTGCAATCCAGATCAAACTGGCAAGCTTCCAGTGTATAGGGTGACACTCAACCAACTGAGCCATTCTAGCTGGGTGAATTTCAAAGGGTCTGGATTTCTGCAGATACATTGAGCATTTTACCTAAAATAGAATTTGATAGTTATATTTTAGATTTTAGATGACCAAGAAAAATGGTATAATTTTCTTTAACTTCAACCATATATAATATAAAGCAGATAAAAATTACATCCTATTCTAAACTCCTCTCACTAGTTTTGTTCGAATTGGGTACATGTCGGAAACTCATCGTCAGATAGTACATGGGAAGGGCACCCAGTGCATGGTTATAGGCCCCTAACTAGCTCTCAAGAAACATCAGCTCCCTTCACCTCTGCCTTCCTGTTCTTATTATCTCAGAGCAGGTCTGATACTCTGTTAAGGCCCACTCATCTAAATTATTTCGGTCTAGTCAATTCAGAGTTTCTTGTCGGCGTTTTCCTGGCCTGCTGCTAGTTCTGAAGAGCTACATATAGCCTAAGCAGTTGGTGGGACAGCAAGAACATCCATTTCCAGTATTTCAATAAATATTTATTGAGCACCTAGTACTATGAGCCAAACACTAATCTTCATCTAGGGATACTTCACTAAACAAAAATAAATAAAGTCCTGGTGCTTAAGGTGTTTACATTCTACTGGAGAAAGTTAATAAAGCAAATGAGTAGGGTAGAAAGTATCTGGCTCGTGTCACCTGTTCAAGCTGGTCTTCATTCCCTCTGGTTTTTTGTCATCATCCCCAACTTCCAATCCCAAGTCTGAGTTTCAGTCTCTGTTCTGGAAGAATTTTGCAAAGCTATCTTAACGCTATCTTTGCCTCGATAAACCATGTGGTAATTTTTATTTAACTATTCTGATATGTTGGACATAGGAATTCTGGAGTCTTGCAATATCCCTAGGTTTTCCCCAAGGATCTGGATAATCTCAGAATCCTCAAACCTTCTACCAGCCTGTATCCCAGGGAAGAGGGATAGGAAGGGCTCAGGACTCAGCACTTCTGTGAGACCTCAGCTCTCTTCTCCCTACCTCTCCAGAAAATCGTTCTTTTGTCTGTCAGCAGGATAGCCTGGCTCTTCACCTACCTTCCAATCTGTTGGTTAGGTCAGAGCTGCAACTCTGACTTCTTGGACACTTAAGCTACTGTTCTTTTTGAATCAAATGTCCCCATTTGCAAATTACAAAATATTTTCTCTGCTTTTCTGCTCTGCTATATCCACTGAGGTAAAAAAAAATGCTGCTGACTGAATCTTGGGGAAAGGCAAGAAGCACGAGTATAAGGAAGCATAGGGAAGAAACCTCAGCAAATATGCATTATTCCACATCATCTCAAATGATAGTTTGACTTTGTAAGAATGTGTACTCTTTCACCATTAATCTGGAAGCCCAAACCAACATTTTAAATGTCATTTTACTTACATCCAATACAGGAGTCTTAGACATTTCTGAATGCCTCCTGATGAGAAACTGATGGCTTTTTTATGTACAAAATATTTTATAACCTTTATGGATGCTCTCTGTATTTTTCTTGTGTACATGTGGAAAAATCTATAGCAACCAAGTATTAGTAGTAGTGATATACAAGTGATGAGATTATGAGGGAATTTTATTTTCCATTTTTATTTGTATGCATTTTCTAAACTTTCTATAATAAATATGAATCCTTTGTAGCAACCTAATCTATTTTCATTGATAAGGAAGTGAATTAGGTTTCTGGGCTAATTCTAGGAACTGGATTTATGAGAGCACAGTTGAGTTTTTTGTCCATATCATATTTTTATGGGGTTTTGTTGGTTTGTTTATTTTTGTTGTTGTGTTTTTTTGTGTTTTTTTTTTTTTTGCATTCAGTCGTCGTGGCTTCCCTAACTATTCTTTCTTCCAAGTAGAACTTCTTGGGTCCCTTTGCTCCACTGAAGAGCACATCACTCCACTGGGTGCAGTTCCAATCATAATGAATGTACCATTCACTTGGAGGCTCTCCTGTTACATAGAGTCTTAGTCTCTCTCTCTCTCTCAATCTCAATCTCTCAATCTCTCAATCTCTCAATCTCTCAGTCTCTCTTTCTCCCTGTCTTTCAATCTCTCTCTCTCTCTCTCTCTCTCTCTCTCTCTCTCTCTCTCTCTCTCTCTCTCTCTCTCTCTCTCTCTTTAATCCTCACCCCAGGACATTTCCCAATTGAGTTTTAGAGATAATGGAAGGGAGAGGGAGAGACACAGAGAGAGAAAGATCGATGACAGGGAGACATATCAACTGATTGCCTCCACACACACACTACCAGGGCTGGGGATCCAGGCAAGCAGTCTCTCTTAATGTCAAATCACTGTAAGAAGTATCAGAAAGTAAAATTAAGCATGGACAATTGAATGACAATGTCCAAATTGCAACTGATTCTCTTTTACTTATTTGGGAATCTTTTAAACAAAAAGACAATTTAAAAGTAGTTGCTGAAGATTTGATGTAAATGTCCTTAGTAGGAAATGAAATAGCTGTTCTCTTCACCTATGAGAAAAGGGAAAATAAAAGAGAGATTGATGAATTCTGACTTTGCATATTGATAGTGTTTCCTTTTAGATTTATTTAACATCACCAGGCAAATATATAAGTTCTATATTTTCTACTAATCTCTAATAATAAAAGCATAATATGCTAATTAAACTGGACATAATTGGGGCTGCCAGGGCCCAGCTCCTTGCACAAATTTCATACATTGGGTTTCTAGTATTTTATAATTAGGTTCCTTTTCTCCTTGGCCTAATTAATGCTAATTCATGCATACCCCCCAATATTCTATATCAAATAGCACATTCCAGTTTTTTTACTGCCATATTCAACAAATTTTGGGTACAGAATAATGACAGTTTTATAATTTTTCCTTTCTCCCAATATATAATATATTTTCTAACCTCTCTCCTCTAAATGGAGGGAGTGCCCTCCCAGTTGTTATTATCAGTAGTACTAGTAGATTAGCAGCATTCAGGGAATAAAATCCAAAACTCTTTTTCCTGCTGACGTGGTCAAATGTGGATGGCTAAAACTATCTCAAAACTTGGGAGAAGCCCTGACAGGTTTGGCTCAGTGGATAGAGTGTTGGCCTGCAGACTGAAGGGTTCCAGGTTCAATTCCAGTTAAGGGCATGGACCTTGGTTGCGGGTACATCCCCAGTAGGGGGTGTGTAAGAGGCAGCAAAAAAATACATGTTTAAGATAATCATTGTGGCATTATCTATAATAGCAAAGAATTAGAAGCAATGAAAAAGTCCACCAGCAAGATAATAGTTAAATGTATTTTAATTTATTTTATCAATAAAATATATTAAAAAAAAAAAAACTTGGGAGAAAATGCTTAAGGGATCCCATACCTGAAATTCTCAGTCTATCTCACCAATAATGCAGTTCCAATCACAATGAGAAATAAATGCTTTCAGCAGTATAAGACACTGTGTGAATCTGGAGAAAGAGAGAATACATTTTAATTGAGTTTTTCTTCTACCTGAACACCCTTCTGATCTTTGTCAATACATATCTGGATGTGAATTAGGTAATTATTATATGTTACCTAAGTCTGCTTGCTGTCTCTCTGACTTGCTTCACTTCCAAGCCTCAGCCTCACAATTAGAGCCACTGATTTAAAGTGCAAAATTATTTGTTTTAATTAAATTTTATTTATTTTTTTATTCTTTAAAGTATTACAAATACTAGTACATATGTCTTCTTTTGCCCCCATTGACCTCCCCCTAGTCTCCCCGGCACATGCTCTTTCCCCTTAATTTGACAAAAAAAAATCTCTATCCCAGAGTAATCATGATCTTCATCTTAATGTAGGTGATGTCATTTACTATGTGGCTTTGGTCAAGTTATTTAATCTTTCTTTAGGCTTATTTTGTTCATCTGAAAAAAAAATTCATCTGAAAATTTTTTTGCATACCTTAAAAGGAAAAAAAATCGTAGGAGGAATATTCCTAATATATATTAAAGTTACAGTGATTTAAACAGTGAGGTACTAGTTTAGAATACACACATAATTATCAACAGAATAGGATGTATCTGTTATGTGTGTCTGTAAGTATAGAAAACTGAATGAGAAGGTGGCATCACAAATTAATGGAGCATGTGTCATCTCTTAACAAATATTACAGTGAGCTTAGCTAGCTTTTGGAGACAATTAATTTATATTTCCATCACATTTCACACAATATGATATATTTAAGATGAATTAGAGGATGTGAAAATGAAATCATTAAAGAAAAACTAGGAGAAAGCATTGATATCTACCTGATCTCTCTAAAAGAATGAATTCTATAATAACAAAAACAAAATTTCTCAAAAAAATAGTGCAAGATATAACCACATAAACATATAAATAAATTTAAGAAAAAAAATCACTAGGCGACTATAAGTACAACAAAATCTATGAAATGCCATGCTTCTTAACACATAAAAATTCAAAAAAATACATGTTTAAGATAATCATTGTGGCATTATCTATAATAGCAAAGAATTAGAAGCAATGAAAAAGTCCACCAGCAAGATAATAGTTAAATAAATTAAGGTATTTCCTTACTATAAAATGTAACAACTTTTTTAAAAGAATGAGGTATTTTTATATGTACAGTCTTGGAAAGATGCCCACAAAATATACTTAAAGGAGAATTAGCATTTAATGTACTTTTTCTCTCAATTTTTAGAAGGAAAAAATATATAAGGAGATAGGTAGATGAATAGATAGATCGGGAAACATCCAGAAGGCATACCCATCTGTTATTATAGTTAACATGAAGGAGTTTTAATGGGAAATGAGAGGAGTTTACTTTTTTATTCTAGATACTCCTGATTGGTACATTTTTTCAAATATTACATATTAGTTTTATCATACACACACACACACACACACACACACACACACACACACACACTAGATATATACACACTAGAGACCCATTGCAGGAAGATTTATGCAAGAATAGAGCTTCCTGCAGCCTGAGCAAAACTCCCTCCCTTCTCTGCTGTCTCGCTACCTTCTCCAGTACCTCACTCACTCCTGTCTCCTCTGCCTTGCTCCCTTCCTTCTCCCCTGCCCTGCTTGCTAACTGCTTGCTTACTTCTCCGCAGCTTTGGTTCCTTCTGCAATGGCTTGGCTTCCTTCTACACCATCTTCTGCTCGTGGATATGCAAAATAACTGCCATCTTGGTTGGGTTAATTTGCATGCTCACTCTGATTGGCTTGTGGGCATGGCTTGTGGGTGTAGTGAAGATGTGGTCAATTTGCATATTACTCTTTTATTAGGTAGGATGATAGAGAAATATGCTAATTAATCTGGATGCAATAACAGGTCCACCAGACAGGAGGAGATTGCACGTGCAGCATTGAGGGCGGGATGGCAGGGGCCTCTGCAAGCCTGAGCTGGGGCAGGGCCTGGTCAGCAGCAGCTGCAGCTGCTTCAAGGGCCAGAGAATGAGGCAGGGCCTGACAAGCAGTAGCCACAGCAGCTGCAGGGTCTAGAGAGTGAGATGGGGAAGTACTGGCAGTGGCCACAGCTGCTGCAGGACCTGGGGAGCAAGGTAGGGCATGACCAGCAACTTGAGGGTAGGCAGCACCACAGGATTTCTAATCTTGCCCTGGGCTCCTAGTCTGTAATAATAAAAGTGTAATGTGCTAATTAGACCTGGTGTCCTTCCAGACAAAGCTGGGGCTGTGAGGGATGCCTGGGTCCCAGGTGCCAGAGGGAAACTGGTGCTGGCAGCTGGGGGAAGGACAGCCTATTCTTACATGAATTTCATGCATCAGGCCTCTAGTACAAAATAAATAAATGGATTAAACAAACAATCTGATACACACTCAATAGAAAAGGGGCAAAGGATATGAACAGCTAGCTATGCATAGGAGAGAAAATCTGCATGAATGCTTTTTTGGTTTTGTTGTGTTTTTTTTTTCCCCATCTCCTAACTTCTAATAATCCTAAATCCAAAGAATGACAGACCATTTTTCCCTATAAAATTGACAATTATTTTTTAAAAGATTAATACCAAATGATAATAATGATAACAGGTTCACATGAACCATGTGAACCTGTTAACATATCTCATGTTGTCATATTTTAAGAATAAAAGAGCCATAACTTAATGACCTAGCACCAGTTCTCTGTGTGGTCCTGGTGCAGCATCATCATCACCTGGGATGTGTGAGGAAGGCAGATCCTCAAGTACCTCCCGACTTGCTGAATCAGAATTCTGGGGACAGAGCCCAGTAATTGTGTTTCAACATGGCTTCCGGATTATACTTATGAGCAGTGAAGTCTGGGCACCATTGATCTAGTTGTTCCATTTCTACTGTCTTATCCTACCACAGGGTTTTTCAGCAGCAGCACTGCTGACATTTTGTGCTGGCTAGCCCTTCCTTGAGGGGGGCTGTCCTGTGCATTGTAGAATGTGAGCAGCATCCTTTGCTTCTACCCACTGGATGACAGCAGCAACCTACCACTCATGCATCACAATTGCAAATGTCTATAGCAATTGCCAAATGCCTCATGGGGGTGGCACAATTGCCCCTGGTTGGGAAACACTGTCTAGAGAAATGCTCCAAAATGTGGAATAAAAATAAATGGAAAGATTATTTTTAATATATCAATTTCACTTATATTAAGAAATCGTAAGGTGCAACCCCTTAGGTCCCATCCTATCTAATAAAAGAGAAACATGCAAATTAGACTAAACAACTTCCAGGTGACCTTCCAGATATCCTTCCAGACATCCTTCCCAACAAAGTCATGTTGGTGGGGCCAAGGCAGAGGAGGTTAGAGGCAATCAGGCAGGCAGGAAAGAGCAGTTAGGAGTACCAGGCCAGCAGGGCAGAGCAGTTAGGGCAAATAGGCTGTCAAGGGAGAGCAGTTAGGGGGATCAGGCTGGCAAGCAGGTTAGTGGTTAGGAGCTAGAGGTTGCAGATTGGAGAGAGTGCAGGCCAAGCTGAGGTGATCCCCTTCCTGTGCATGAATTTCATGCACCTGGCCTCTAGTATAAGATAATGAGTAAATAATAAATATTACATATACAAGATAAAAGACAAAAAAATGCTTGATACAGAATTATATAGAAAAAATTTTTTTGGATATGTTTGTAAATAAAGTCTTTATTTATATATTTACTAGAGACCCATTGCAGAAAGATTCCTGCAAGAATATAGCTGCCTGAGGCCTGAGCAAAGCTCCTTCCCTTCTCTGCTGCCTCACTCCCTTCTCCATTACCTTGCTCTCTCCTATCTCTTCTGCCTTGCTCCCTCCCTTCTCCCCCGCCCCACTTGCTTACTTCTCCGCAGCTTTGCTCCTTTCTGTAGTGCTTGGCTTTCTTCTACACCATCTTCTGTGCATGGATATGCAAATTAACCACCATCTTGGTTTGGTTAATTTGCATGCTCACTCTGACTGGCTTGTGGGCGTGGCTTGATCAGGGATATGGTCAATTTGCATATTACTCTTTTATTAGATAGGATAATACCTAAATCCTGGCAATGTCATTCTTCTGGACAAAACCCAAGAATGGATTCACATCATCTTTAGAATTAAATACCAAATCCATATCAAGGCCCATAAGTTCTCCCATAGCCTCTCCTGCCTCCCTTCGCCTCATTCCCCAGCCTCCAGCCATACTATCCTTCTCTCTACTCCTAGATACACCAAAGACAACTTCACCACTGAGGCTTTCTGTGTACTCTTCCTTACTCTGAGTTCTCCTTCCCCCTGGTGAGCACCTAAGCAGGTCTCCACCAAGTGTCTCTTCCTTAGGAAGGACTCTGTGAGTGCTGAGTGCCTTCAGGGCTATATTATCTGCAACCAGCCAGGCCCCACTCAGGCTAGGTAGACAAGCATCTCTGGGAGGGATTTGAAGACATTACAATTTTTTTAAGGGCCCTAAGATCAGTGGAAGAATGGCTGCTTCTCTTTTTCTTATTTAGGGTATCATTTGTTGTCTGAGTCTCCCACTAGAGTATAAGTTTCCTATGGGCAGGGACTTTGTTTTATTCATTGCATTGTCACTGACAACCAAAACTGTGTCCAACACCTAGTAGGTACTCGTTGAATAATGGTTACATTGAGTTACTGTATTTACAGTTCCTGGAGAATTTTTTCTTTACCTTTCTAACCTTTTTAAATTTTTCTTGAGCCGTAGCCAGTGTCATATGCACACCAAAAAGTGGCAGGTTTGATTCCTGGTCAGGGCATATGCTTAGGTTTCAGGGGATATGGTTTGCATGAATTCTCCCCAAAGTAGCTATAGCAGATATAGGCAGCATCCAATCCGTCTCTGTCTCTGTCTCTGTCTCTGTCTCTGTCTCTCTCTCTCTCTCTCTCTCTCTCTCCTCCTCCTCCTCTCCCTCTCTCTAAAATCAATTTAAAAATTCTTTTGAATTGAGTGTAATCAAAAAAAGAAATTAAAGTTGACTTTTAATTAAATCTGTCTTTTAAAATTGTGAAATAGTTGAAGCATAGTGATTAGCACATAATAGGTATTTAACAAATAATAATAACTCTTAGTGTTTCTTTATGATATTATTTAAGGTATTTGGCTGTAATAACCCACTTTATCAATGGTTGTTGTCACATTATATAATACATATTCCAATTGGAAATAAGTCTTTTGAAATCCGTAGGCTATTCATTCTTATTTATCATTCCTTCTATCTTATTAGATATTCTGAATATTGCTTTAATAGATACTTTAGAAACTCCCTATAATGTCTAATCAATAAAAATATGAAACAAGTGAATAATTGAAAATGCTCAATCTTCTACATTGAAATCTGTGCAAAGAGAGAGGGTACTTAATAAATATAAAGAATAAGGCCATGTCAGCTATGAATATGCAATTGCCATATAAAGCTCCTTTTCCATAATGTGCTTTGAGGGAATTATATATACTTGGCTTTAAAGATTATTGAAAAGCAAAAATGTACAAATATAGCAATGATTCCTGTTTCAGAGGATAGTTGTTAACTTGTTTAGAAAATTAATAATTACAAGACATTTAGATCTAAATGGAAAGACTTTATAATTGACTTAAATCATTTTATTTAAAAATTAGTGTATACCAAGGGCTGAATTACCAATGAATGACCACCACTCCAGGAAATCTTTCTTTTGTCTGGCAGCAGGGTACCTGGCTCTTCTCCTACCTTCCAATCTATTGGTTAGGTCAGAGCTGCAACTCTGACTTTTTGGACACTTAAATACTGTTCAATGTGTTCAATGTGAAATCATTGGTGAATGCACTCCTCTGCTTTGACAATATTTAAAAAAAATTTCTGGCATAGAGCCATAACCTTAAGGGAGAGAGTGGAATTTCTGCTAATTCATATATATATGAAGTCTTTATATATATATATATATATAATTTCCTAAAATTGACCATACCTCCGCTAGGTCACTCCCAGCCAGCCATCCCACAAAGGCTGTAGGCTTGGGAAGGGGCCGAGCCTGGAATCAGAGGGGCGGGGGTTGAGGAGGAGGAGGTGCCTGCTTCCCAAGCCTACAGCCTGTTGCAAAAGCTGTAGGCTTTGGAAGGGATTGAACCTACCATCCAAGGGGTGGGGGTGCCTACTTCCCAAGACTACAGCCTGGGGCAGAGGCTGTAGGTTTGGGAAGTAGCTGAGCCTGGAATTGGAGAAAAGGGAAAAAATCAATGGAAACATATCCTCAGATGAGGATAAAAAGAAAAATAAAGAAAGAAATGTCATATGAAGGGCACATCTTGAAAATGCCTAAAGAAAGTTGTCATTTTTTCATGGTGAAGGGACTAGAGTTCATGTTGATGAAAGTACCTTGGTGGCTGAGGTGACTGGTAGTGGCTGCAGCAGTGGGGTGATGGGATTGATGCCTCCCGCAAAGAGAGGACAGACTGCTCAAACAGGGAGTGGGTCTAAGCGATTAGTAGGACATCCCCTGAGGGCTCCCAGTATGTGAGGGGGCAGGTTGGGCTGAAGGACTCCTCCCCAGTGCACAGATTTTGTGCGCACTGGGCCCCTAGTATATAATTATATATATATCTCCAGTGTACACAGCAGTATAGCTTGTGTACATTGAGGATAAGCAAGCATATGATTAGCATGAATTCTCCCCAAAGTAGGTATAGCACATAGGAAAAATAAGTTGAGCACATTGGAAATTCATTTTATTTTTACAGCCTTTTTTCACTTAAGTGGTCAAAGTCACAACATTATACATACAGTGGCTAGTGACCTGATGATACGAGTGTATTTACCACCACACACCCCATTCTAGTTGAAGCACCTTCAAGTCATGTGTATTGGACAATCCCAGCATTGCAGAGAAAGGGAAGGGGACACTTTTAATACATTTCCAATATCTTGAGAGTTGTCCTGAAGGCAATTATGTGGCTTTCAACTTCCTTTGCAAGTCATTAACAGTAAAAGGAAAGCAAAAACTCAAAAGGAAGTTTGCATCCATATATTTGTTTAGAGCTGGACTATTATTAAATGCTTTGGTCTTCTTAATTCAACATTAATTCTGAGTTTTCTAGTAAATCTCTCTCAGTTTGAGTCATTTGGCTGTAATTGTAAAGAACCAAGAAATTTCTTTGAGTTAGCAATTCAGCTCACTCTTGGAAAAACTTACCCAGCATAAGGCTGGGAGGATTTTTTTGTCTGGGGTCCAACATCTGTAGCACTGGATTATAGATCGTTTCTAAAATAATCTTAAATTGATGGATCATTGCTTCTTCCATTTGGACTCTGCAAAAAGTAGCTCTGGCATTTCCTCTCCTTTTTATGCTGTAAACTGTATATCGTCCTTTTAAGCCCTTGCCAGAAAAATGAATTCTTACCCACTTCAAGATTTTATAAACTTGAATTTTACTTAGCAGTATAAGAAGTTCTTTAACAATGAATATATATCAAGTGCTATTTCATGAACAAATTTAAAATCATAATTATTTTTGTCAGGCTATTTTAAACTAAACAGTATTAATAAATAGCCCTTTTGAAGAGTTGCGCTTTGGGGTCTTTTTTCTATTAGTCAAGTGTTCACAGGCACTAAACTTTGAGCTCTTCATGTTGTTTAGAATCAGGTATCTTTGGTCTAAGGATATCTTAGGAGTTAATTAATGGTAAGTAAACAAACATGTAGAAGAATTTCTAAATATTGATTTAAAGTCCAACTGTTTTTGCACCTTCTTACCCATCCATCAATTCACTGTATTTTACTCTATGTTCATCTCTCAGCCATGTCTTTGCCCTCACTTTTCCCCCTCAAAAGTGTTCTTTTGCTTCTAGGATTTTTTTTTTTTTTTTGTCACAGTAGGGGAGTGTCTTTTAGTTCTTTGCTGAAATCAGGTTAAATTTCAGCTCAAAATTTACAACACTGTCATGGATTCTAAGGCCTGCTGAAATCTAAACCCTGCCAGAGGGCTGGAACTCTCCAGGGAGCACCAGAGTCTGATCTCTTTGAGTTAGCTACTCCATAGTTCTGAAGCCAGGGTGCGATAGGAGATGGTAAAATCCATAGTCTTTTCAGACTCATTTAATAGGCCCTTAGCAAAGCAACTAGAGCAACATTTTTTATATGTCTCCTCCTTGTCACTCAGGAGAATCTACAACATTCAAGCAAGTTAGGGAACATAGGAGTCACACGAAGGTAAACAAATATATTTTCTGCAGGACTTGTCAGAACCTTTATTATGCAGTATGAATTTTTAAGAAAAAGAAAAAATGGTACAAAGCTTCCTTCAAAGTTATTTTACTCTGGAGTGCTATTTTTATGAAATCTATCACAGAAATGGTCTTTTGCAGAACTCACTTTCATGAAAGCTGTCCTGTAGGTATTGTCAAACCCCTAGTATTTGGTTTCTAAATCAGATTCCCCTCACCTCCAATAATACAACCCAACTTTATTTTAAGCAACTGGAAATACAACTTACTCTATTTGACAGTTTTCCATCTTAGATACTAACTAAATTGAATTTATTTTTGTCATGCAGTGCTTTTATTTCTTTCAATAGCCTCTGCTTCTTCCCTTAACATTTGTTTTACTAGTAGAAATCTTTAGGAATAATGGTGCTTGCAGTGCTAAGCTGATCCCCACAATGAGAATAGAATTATGATATTCATTGACGTGAGACAAAAAAAAAATACACCTAAAACTAAGGTTTAAATAATTTTGTAGAATAGTATTCCACATACTTTTTGAAACAATGGTTGACTTCCTATGTGGTCCTAAACTAACCCCTGAACTATTTAAGAGTCTATTGAGGTAGAAAGTAGTTAAGTTCACATTTCAATAATGAAGTTTATAATAATAGCATTAATATGCTTTTCTAGACATCCCCATGTCTATTTCCACTGTCTATTAGAAAGGGAATATAATCAAATGTAAATGTTAATATGATAATATATACTGTATATTGCCTATCTACATGAATCATATAGTTTAATAGTTGGTAACTTCCTCCCCAAATTAGTCTTCACAATTAGCATCTTTTCTAACCCAAAAATTGATTAATTTCTCATTACACCAACTACTAGTTAGTTGATATTTATATTTTATACACCCACAAGCAAACACACATTTTGTAACAGTGAATGAGCAAAATAGCTTATATTTTACACAATACACATCCACATTTTCTTATTTTTTTCTTAAATACATTTGATTTTTCTAAGAGTTATTACAAGTAACTTGATTTTCTCAACTTAGAAAACAATTCCAACCTAAGAAAGTTTAACATTCAGTAATGCAAATATAACAAAAATACAAAACTATATGTTCTATAGTAAATTCTACTTATAACAACTTTATTTTAAAGCTGGTTTTATTAAAATTGATTAAGTTTGCAGAGAAATGGACACAAATAATACAGGTTTGAGATGAAATAATTGTTCCATGTATATACATGCATGAAAACACAAAGTGAACATTTGCCCACAGAAATCTAAGGAAACTGACACATTGGCAGAAATCCATTGTGGGAATTCTCTGCCATGACCTGCCAGCCAATAGATAACCCTTTTCCCAAGGTGGGTATGACATGCAGCTCTGGCCTCTTACTGGCCATCCTAGTAAAACTCAATTTTGGTTTCCTTTGCTGAGAAAGAAAAAACATAAATATCTCTGGAGAAACTGAAAAATATCTAATCTTATTTCAGCCTTCTGTCTCTCCCCCCCAGTGACTTGGCTCCCACATGCTGCATCTTTCTGGTATGCTCCAGAGAGCTAAATTACCTCTTTCTGCTTCCATTCACCCAAGTTCCTCCAGATGCCACGGACTCTCCCAACTCCTACTTCCATAAACCTCCTCATGGTCATGACTGTCCCTCCAACAAAGAGCTCTTGGAACTCCCTTGATTTCCAGCCTCACCCTTGTGAGTTTGGAGCAATCTGTCTCCCAGCTATCCCAAATCTCACTTTCTGCTGCCAACCTAAATTATAGCCATTATTTGGTAGAAAATATATCTTTAGTCCTCAGTCTATCTTTATGTCATCCCTTTCTCCTGGACTCCGGATCCCAATGTTCTTCTACCCAGTTGTCCAAGATGCTTTATATCAGTCATTCACCTTCAAACTACCAATACCTTCTTGCTTTTGATTCTACCTTCTCCATGCCCTTTGACCTCTGAGCCCTGTCTCTGCTAAATAAATCTCATCAACTTTGATCTTTCTACCAAAGAACAATGTTGTTAAAGCAACTTTTACCTAATTGATTGATTAGTTATGTTATCTCTCTCCATACTTACCTTTAACAATTTGTGTGTGTGAGTGTGTGTGTATGTTGTGTATATGTGTGTGTGTGTGTGTGTGGTCAAGTCACTGAAGGAATTGGTATCATAAAATGATATAATTTTATAACCAAAAGAGAAAACCTGTTTTTCTTCACCGTGAATCTTACTAATAACTTGTATAATAAAGAAGTCTGAGAGAAGCTTAAACAAGTTCTTAAATCAAGGTGAATATGTGTGTTAAAAGGAAGCAAAGGACTACTCTATTTGCCCCTACTTCAAGGTAGGAGGATGTTAAAATCATTCTGCTGTACTGACTTTTGGTAAATATAGTAGCAATGTGGCATATTTTCTTTTTGTAATTTACCTTTATAGTTGTAAGTATTACAGATGTCCCTTTCTTTCCCCTCCATTGGTCCCCCCCTCCCCGTTCAAGCCCCATCCCCAGGCCTTCTCCCTACTATTGTCTGTGTCTATAGGTTATGCATATAAATTATTTAATTAATCTCTTCCCCCTTGCCTTCTTTCTGAGACAACAAGGATGGACCTGGAAAGTATTATGCTAAGTGAATTAAACCAGTCAGAGAAAGGCAAATATAACATGATCTTACTTATACATAGCATAGTTTCTTATACTCCAAAGGAAAATTTAAACTTGAAGTCTCCTATAATTCACTATACAATAAAAATATGTCAGTCTCTTCCAGATATGTAGCCATGGCCAATAGTTCTCATAAGTACAAATGCTCTCCGTTAAAAAAAAAAAAGGAGGCACGATGTCTTGAATATTCAGTCCAAATTGAAGGGTTATTTTGCCCACAATAAATCTGTTGTAACCAACCTGTCCATCACAAAACTTCAGATCCTCTTATGGAATTATCTAATAATCATGTGGAGGTTGGCAAAGTGAAAAATCAGTCCATTTATTAAGCATAGGCATCATTAGCATCATACCACGGCGATGAAGTTTCCACATGCACTGGAACCAGGCAACCTGGATTTGAATCTCAGGTCCCTGTGACATCAGACACTTTATCATTCTTGACCTCATTTGTAAAATGGGCTTAATAATACAAACTACCCCATGGGATTGTTGTGAGGATTAAATGAGATAATAAAATTGCTTAGAATAATACTTGGTTATTATTGAGGTTGACCAGGTCAAGGATATTTTGTTCACCATGATCTTGTGCTGTGGGGAATCACAAACGGATAGCTTTGGTCCTTCTCATCTTTCTCATTAGAGAGAAGGCACAACTTTAAAGTCACAGAAGTGGTACCTGAGAGATGTAGGTTTATGAAAGAATGAAAAGTCGAGGAAGGCTTCCTGATTCCCTGTCTGGGCCTATGAGGGCTCACTAACTGTAAACCCTTCAAAGGCTGAATCCTATTAAATCTCCACAGTAATTTTTGCTGTCTAATTTATTTCACAAACATTCATAGAGCTCCCACAATGACTAGATACCAAGGGGATAAAAAGTTGTACATGGCAATGAATTCTTCCACCAAAAGTCATCAGTTCTCTTTTCATACAGTAAAGCACAAAGAGTAGAAGATAAAATAGTTATGGTTGATGTAGTTTTTCTACAAATCGAAAAAAAATTGCTTATATTGCATTCCTTGTTATACCAAAGCCAGTCAGCACCCTTACTTTTTCCTTCTTTAAACTGAAATTTAATTTAAAAAAAGAGAAAGAATTCAAAAACACTGAATTTTATCATTTAAAAAGTAGCTACAATTTTACTTCAAACTCCAGTTTTCTCTCTTTTTCTCTCTCTCTCTTCACAGGATAGTGGCCAAAGCCTCCAAGAACCTCATGTCCACCCAGAGCTTAGGGATTGTATTTGGACCCACCCTTCTGCGAGCTGAGAATGAGGCAGGGAACATGGCGATACACATGGTCTACCAGAACCAGATAGCTGAGCTCATGCTGAGCGAGTACAAGAAGATCTTCGGCTCAGAGGAAGACTGACAGACAAGACAAGTTACTGAATATGTTCACATCTGTCTCGATGCCTAATATTTTTACATTTCTGTAAACATATTTCTGAAATATTTTTTTCCTTTCAAGCAACAGATGCCTCATTTTGTGAAAACTTAATGATGATTTTGTGTTTAAGTTCCAAACATTTGAATAAAATAGTTGACAATATTTGCCTATATGTGTTCTGCATTAACCCCTTCAGTGCTCTTATAGAGAGTATAAGACATATCCAAATAAATCATTTTAATGCTGCTCCCAGGCATTGGGTGTATGGTTTTGTATGTGTAGATATTGTGAGTGAGTGAGTGAGGTTGATAGCACCTACAGACACCGGTGACCCTTCTTACCTGGCTGCCTCATGCATGCTCCCATACTACTACTTATATGTGAGAAGAACCAAAAAAATGAGGGGAGGCAGAAATTAATAATTTTTAAATAGAACAAAGGAGGTCAGGTTCGTAATGAAAATAGACATATTGCATCTCTCAAGAACATTTTTTGTGTGTAAATGTAGTCTGATTATCCTTGGTGCTATGTAGTGGGATGTAAGTGTAAGTTCTTGTTGAATGGAATTTTTTTCTGAAGAAAAAATGACATTTCAAACCATTTGCCATTGGATATGCTATTTATATATACTATTTGCAGTCCCATAAACATACTGTCTTATAAATTAGAGGCTAAATTAGTGCCTTGCAATTTTAGTCTTCATATTATACAGAAATTGCATGACTGTTCATTTTTAATGTTAGCATCCATTTTGAAGATTCATCAAATTGTATATTCTCCTTTTCCCTGGCTATGTCATTTTATGTAGGATTTTTATTATGCTTCTGAGAATGCTTTATTGGTGAATTACATTAAATCAATCTTGGGAAAAAAACTTTTTTAGACGGCATTTTTTTTTCAAATGCCCTAAGGATTACTGGACTAGACTTGGATTGCTTTCTCAATTTGATGGTTAGTTTCCCTTGTCGTAGATAAACAAAAGAGTAACTGTCTAGAATGTAGCAAACATTGTTTTCTTCTAAAAGTATGTTCTAGCTGAACACATCTCAGACCCAGCTTTGTGAATATGGTCTGCGGATAAAAATGTAGACTTATGTTTGACAGCGTTTTAATCAAATTCAAATGGAATAAATAAAACTAATCCAGTGCAATAAAGAATAAGCCTAGTTATCGATTTGTTCATAAAAGGGGGGGGGGAAGCATGTAAATAAAATGTGCTAAGCATGAATCCAAGAGCAAACACTTACAGCAATAATGAGCTCAAAGGCATCGGCTGCCTGCATGGATGGCATATTCGGCAAAGACAGTCTGCTCAAGGGACAGGCAGCTCCAGCAGCCACACAACTGCCTGTGGAAGGAGAGGTTTCCCCTGCCCTCTTGAATGTCTTCATTTTGGCAATGGCATCAGTGAGTCAGCTTGTGGCCAAGAACAGAGAAACAACCACAATAAATGCTAAAGCATGGCTTTATCAAGCAGGACGTATACACATACCACAAAGCCAAGGGAAATCACATGAGGCAGAACTCCGTAATCTAAAGTCACTGGTAACAGGCTGGCCAGTGTGCTTTAGTGGTTGAGCCTCAACCCATGAACCAGGAGGTCATGATTTGATTCCTGGTCAGGGGACATTTCTGGGTTTCTGGCTCTATCCCTAGTAGGAAGCAGCCAATCAATGATTCTCATCATTGATCTCTATCTCTATCTATATCTCTATCTCTATCTCTATATCCTTTCCTTCCTTTCTATAATCAATAAAAACATATTTTAAAGTCATCAGTAACAGGGAGCTAACAGCCCTGCCAGGTTTAAACTGTTCTTATATTTGAAGTTGTACTTACTCTTTGAGAAAAACATGGAGCCATGGAGCAAGTTTCTGGCATTCTATTTCAAGTCCTCCTCATTTCCATGACAATCCATAGTCTCAATTATGTCTTCTCCAAGATTTTAATTGCTTCTCTTTTCCAAAGGAGGAGGAATAGTGTTAGGTCCCCAGAATTAAAATCTTACCCTTTCACGTGTCCATCTTTAAAGCTATTCGGGGAGCATCAGCCAGAGGAAGCAACATCAACAGCCAAAGAGAAGTGGCACTACCTGCTCTGAGCAGAGAATCCCAGCCCCTTGTCTCCATAGCTTTCCAGATTTATAATCTTCAAATGCACCAGCTTCTTAATTTTCAATCTGATGGGATTTAGCTGAATTCAAACCCCAGCTGTGCCCTGTCCCTGCCTGCTAAGGGCCTTTAATCAGAGACTCTGCTTCCTCTCTGGGAAAAGACTATTCCATGGTGCTGAGCCAAAGTGCTCATCACAGGGTCTGACATGTACAAACTAAAGGCATAAAAAGCCTTAGATTAAAAGGTCATTAGATTCCATAACATCTCAAAGACAGCAACCATGGTTATGTCAACTAACTGTTCCAAGTTTAAAAGCCAGGATTGTATGTCTCGTTGGTTAACTCACTAAGGTATGAGATTTTATAAAGCTGATCTATGTTCTCCATCCAGAAAACATGAAAAACCAATGAGTATTTCTTCCTCATCTTATTTGAGCCAGGCGCAAGTCTAGGCACTACTGAACAAATATAAAATAAGGCAGATATTCCTACCCTCTACTTTCACAGTCCAGCAAGGGAGACAATCATCTAGGGATTAGTTACATGTCAGTGCAATCGGGGACCACAACCTTCTTGGTAACTTTGTAGCCCCAGGCTCAACATTCATACATAGAGATGTTCAAAGAATATTGTTTGTCCAGTTTTATTGATTAAAAGTATATTTGAATGAAGGAATGAGAAGAAGCTAGTACAGAGACACTAACAACAAGCTCAGTGGTTGCAAAACAACAAATAACAAATTGTGCCTTGGATGTCAGTGAGTGTCACTGGGAATGTAAACCTTTCAATCTAATCCTGACCAGTGAATAAAATTAACCAGACAAAGGAAAGTGTAGAAGATACACTAAGAAGCAGGAATGACATGAGCAGAATTGTGGAAGAGCCACTGTCTTCAAGGGGCCTCTGTGAACAGAGGTTGTAGTGCAGGCCTGGTCATTTTGGAAGATGGAACTGAAGAAAAATGTTGGGGTCAGATATAGGTCATAACAAAATATTTAGGTTTAATGCTGTAGGCAAAAGAAATCCAATGGATGCTGTAAAATAAGAAAGCCACGGTGAAACTTTATTAGAAAGAGAATCTCTAAATTCACCAAAGGGCAGAAAAACAAATTACTTTGAGACCCCTGGCATTTTCTTGTGTATGCATTTGTATGTGTGTATGTATGTAAGTGTGTGTACACATACACAATTTCTAGGAATGAAATTATCAACTTGTACTCTTAGAAATATTTCTATATTATGATGAGCAAGTATTTTAAGGAATTAGTACCTTAAGATAATGGAAGCACAAGTACAAACAGTCTCCCTGGAAAATCAAGCACGTTAGTACAGCCCATTTCAGCATGGACTTCTGTGGACTCATGCAGGAGATGGGGGAGGGAGTATCCCTATCTTACACAGAAAGCTTCTTGGAGATGGTACGAATTTTGTCCTGTAAGTTGACAGTCTGACTACTTAGCATGTGCCATATGACAGGATCACCATGCCAGAGCTAATAATTGAAAGCCATATGATGGTTCTCCCTATCCAATTAGAAAACAAAGGATCCAATTAAGAAAAATTAGAAAAGCAGTTAAAAAGGGAACAATCACTTGCCAGTAATGCTGTCCTTATAGTTTAACACAGTCAGAAATTGACCTGCACTTCTGCTTTTCACTTTATTTTTGTGAATTATAAGTTAATCGCCCTGTCAATTCCTAATTAAAGGGTCCTGAAAAGATTTTTCATCCAAAAGGACTGTCACTAAGAATTCTGGGTCAAATTGCTCTATTGTCAAAAATAAAAAATAACATCAAAATAATATCACTTCTCTCCTGGAAAAACCAAGTCTTAATATAAAACAAGACTTTCTTCAAACATAATAATCACATATTATTTCCTCAATTAAAAGGTTTCATATTATCTTCAGAACGTGGATGGATATTTTTCTCTTTTTTTAAAAAAATCAAGGTTTGCAAAGCAGGCCAAGCAAATAATCCAGTGAGTCAAGAGGAGCAGGAATAAGGCATCATGAAGTGGAAGCAGCCAGAGAAGACTTTAGCTCACCCCTGGCCAAAAGAGTTGGCTTCCACTCACTCCAGTGGATGTTGTGTGAATGTGGACACAATTTGCCAGGCCTTCAGATTTTTCATGGGAAGCCAGAAATTCAGAAACATATGTGAAACCTGATTTTTAAGGGTACTTAATAAAACACATCTGAACAGGCTTAGCTTAAGCACCTTCATTTCTATGAACTCAAGTGTTATACCTTCCAGGTTGCAAAGCCTGGTCCCCAGCAAAGAGTAGCATGTGAGCAAATGATAGAGATATGTGAATGAGTCAAAGTGATGTGTACAAGCAAACACCAGGCAGTACTTCCTGGTTATGTCCTGTACAAATTATCCATTTTGTCTCAGTGTCAGTTTTTTCCCATCCTATCTAATAAAAGAGTAATATGCAAATTTGACTGTACCTTCGCCACACCCACAAGCCCGCAGCCACGCCCATTAGCCAATCAGGAGCCTATTATGCAAATAAAACCCAACCAAGATGGCTGTTGCCACTGGGAGCAGAAGGAAGGCTTAGGTTTCCCCGGCAACAGAGGAAGCCAAGCTTTCCACCTGCCATTGCCGGTCTAGGCCAACACTCTAGGCTACAAAGTTTCAAACAGAAATGGCTGCCACCCCAGAGCAAGTAGAAGGTTTGGCTCCACTCCATGCTACAAAGTTTCAATTGTAGACATAGATTAATCCCAGATCCCAGAGCCTCCACTTGCATTGCTAGGGGGCGTGGCCAGCCTGCAAACCTCCACAGGCCCCTCGCCCAAGCTGCCCTTCACCCCAAAGGAACCATCACCCTGATCTGGGACACTCTTCAGGGCAAACCAACTGGCCCCCACCCATGCACCAGGCCTCTATCCTATCTTTTTTTTTTAATCTTTATTGTTCAGTTTATTAATTATATTGTTCCCTTTTTTTCCTCCCTATACCTCCCCTCCACCTGGTACCTTTCCCACCCTCCACCCTCACCCCCATCCACTGTCCTCTCTCATAGTTGCATGATTTTTGTCCAGTCTCTTGCTGCACTTCCCACACCCCTTTTCTCGCCAAGAATTGTCAGTCCATTCCCTCTCTATGTCTGTGATTTTGTTACATTCACCAGTTTATCCTATTCATCAGCTTATTAATTCACTAGACTTTTAGATTCATTTGTTGATAGATGTGTATTTGTTGTTCATAATTTACATTTTTATCTTTTTCTTCTTCCTCTTCTTAAAGAATATCTTTCAACATTTCATATAATATTGGTTTGGTGGTGATGAACTCCTTTAGGTTTTTCTTATCTGTGAAGCACTTTATCTGACCTTCAATTCTGAATGATAGCTTTGCTGGATAGAGTAATCTTGGTTGCAGATTCTTGCTATTCATCACTTTGAATATTTCTTGCCACTCCCGTCTGGCCTGCATTGTTTCTGTTGAGAAATCCGCTGACAATTGTATGGGTGCTCCTTTATAGGTAACTAACTGTTTTTCTCTTGCTGCTTTTAATATTCTCTCTTTGTCTTTTGCTCTTGGCATTTTAATTATGATGTGCCTTGGTGTAGTCCTCTTAGGGTTCCTATATATTGGGGTTTGGTGTGCTTCTTGGACTCCTAAGTCAGTTTCTTTCACCAGGTGTGGGAAGTTTTTGGTCACTATTTCTTCAAATAGGTTTTCATTGTCTTGCTCTCTCTCTTTTTCTGGCACCCCAATAATTCGGATGTTGGTATGTTTGAGGTTGTCCCAGATGCCCCTTACACTATCTTCAATTTTTTGGATTCTTTTGGTTTCTTGCTTTTTCAGCTGAGTGGATTTTACCTCTTTGTATTTCAAACCTTTAACTTGGTTCTTGGGGTGCTCTAGAGTACTTTTAGGTCTTTGTATAATATTTTTTATTTCAGTCAGTGTATGATTAATTTCTGGTTGGTCCTTTTTTATATCCTTGAGAGTCTCCTTCATATCCTTATAGGTCTCATTCATTTCCTTGTAGGACTCATTCATTTCCACGTTGGTCTTGATCATTTCCTTGCAGGTCTCGTTCATATCCTTGAGGGTCTCGTTCATTTCCTTGTAGGTCTTGATTGTTTCTTTATAGGTCTCAACCTTTTCTAGGAGCCTCTTGAGGAGCCCTATAACCGTGGTTTTGAATTCCATGTCCAGTCATGTTTTTTTTTCTCCATTCTTTCACATCTGATTTCTTTCCATGTCTCTGCATGGTTGCTGCTTCCCTGAGTTGGTCAATTAGCTTTGTGTGGTAGACGTCCTACAAGGGACAGTGGCTCAGCCTCCACAGTTAACCTGAGGTGAATATGGGTTGCACAGTCTTGCTGAAGTTAAGCTCAGGTTAATCTTTGTTAGCACTTGGAGGGGTTGACCTCCAGGCCAATTGTCTGTGAAGTTCAGCTGTGCTCAGGTTGGATGGGCGGAGTCTCCGGGCCAAGCAGACAGCATCAGCTCCCACCTATGCGGCCCCAGGGACTCTGTGCTGGGGGCAATGGTTGCCAGCACCTCTGAGAAAGAGCCACTGCCGAGCTTCACCAGCTGCCAGAGAATTCAGACTCTCCCCAAATGAGTCTGCACACCCAATGTCTCACCCAGGGTAGTAAAACAAAGCAGTCTGACAGTTTCCCGAATGAAAGAACAAGTCACGAGTGCTCTCTGCGCGGTCAGGCAGCTGCGCTGTTCCCAAGTTCACACGCACTCTGCACAAGCTCGCCTTCTCCACAAGCCTGCAGACCCCTGCAATACCCGAGCTTCGGCGTGTCCTCCCACTGTCCAATTTTTACCCCATATGATAGTGGGTTCCCTGGACTTTGCCCAGAGCTGGAGAATCAGTCCAGTGTGACGTATTTGTCTCCCCCGTTCGATAAAACTGGCCGGTTTTCAGCCACCCACTCTATCCGCTGGCGCATGCTCCAAACCTCTCTCCATGCATATCTTCAACGCTGTCCTCAGCCACTCCTCCAAGTCACAGTGTCTTATCTTCACTTTTATTTGTGGAATTTTCACTCAGCCAGCTTTCCAGTGATTCTGGATGGTGTTTGTTCTTTCGTTAAGTTATAGTTTTAAAATTGTTGTGTATGACGGCAAGATAGGTGTTTTACCTATGCTGCCATCTTGGTTCCCCTCTATCCTATCTAATAAAAGAGTAATACACAGATTGACCATCACTCCAACACACAAGAGGGCTGCCTCCATGTGGTCAAAGATCCTGACCTCATATGGACACAAAATGGCCACCACAAGATGGCCAGCAGGGGAGGACAGTGCAAGGTTCCAGGCCTGCAAGGGAATGCAGTTGTGGGCCATCAGGTCAGCAGGGGAGGGCAGTTGGGAGGGACCAGGCCTTCAAGGGAGGGCAGTGGGGGGCAATCAAGCCTGCAGAGGAGGGCAGTTATGGGTGACCAGGCTGGCAGATGAGGGAAGTTAGGGGCAAGCAGGCTGGCAGGGGAGCAGTTAGTCATCAATTAGGCTGGCAGGGGAGTGGTTAGGGGGTGATCAGGCTAGCAGGTAGAAGTGGTTAGGGGCAATCAGGGAGGCAGGTGAACAGTTTGGAGCCAGCAGTCCTAGATTGTGAGAAGGATGTCCGACTCTCTGTTTAGGCCCGATCCTACTAGGCAGTGCACTAGGATCAGGCCTAAACAGGCAGTCAGACATCCCTTGAGGTGTCCCAGATTGAATAGAGTGCAGGCTGGGCTAAGTGACATCCCCCGCCCCCCATGCACAAATTTTGTGCACTGGGCCTCTAGTCTATAATAATAGAATAATACTAGCCATTTCCTGGCTCATAGGACTATCTAGTGGAAGTATGTGAAGAAAATTAAAACATAAAACTGTAAGTTGTTCCTGCTGGATATAGATGATAGACCTCAAGCTTACTGACTAACAAGTAGCTTTATGATATTCCAAATATGGTAAAAATGAAGATTGGAATAAAAATCCTCAAACACCATTCCAATAATTTTTATATTAAGTTCATACTCAATCTTCAGACCCTAAAAGTTGTTTAGCAGGGGAGTGAGTTTATCAGAGCTGTAAAGATTCCCTAGGCAATTGTATGGAGTATTGTTTGAAGCAAAGGGAAAGTATAGGCACCATTGCCAGAAAGAAGATTATTATATAGTTCTGTTAATGCAGACCTGAATTCAGACAGTGACAATGGATATGGAAATGAACTTTATGAAGCATTACCCTACTGAACTGAGCTTCATGCACTGCCTATTAATAAAGACTACTAAGTGCAAAGGACCATTTGTTGTCACACAGAACTCCCACAGCAGGCCCATTTCCAGCTGAATGGCTGAATTGGGGTTGGAGTTGACTCTGGTACTCTGACAATAAGTTGGCATTTGTCAGTAACCATCTTAAAATATCTTGACCAAGTCATGCCCATGTCAGATGAGTATGCATGCTACCACCTTCTGCTTCCAGATGTCATGAGGTCATTTCCATTGTACCAGCTCTGATTTCTCCCTTCTTCCTCTTTGGGCCATGCTGCTCCTGTAGCCACCCAAAAGAACACCAAATAAATTAGTCCTGGAAAGACCAATTTTGATTAACTAACATTTATTGAGTGCTTGTTATATGCCAAGAACTGTATTTTAGATGTTTTGTTTTACTTAATCTTCACAACTCTGGGGAGGGAGGTATTATTATTATCCTTGATTTATACTTAAGGAAACTAAGGGGTTGGGAATAATAGAATTATCCCCAAGTTTCATGCAGTTAGTAACTGTCAGGTTAGTATTGGAATCTAAATAATATGGCTCCAAAACCCCTTGCCTTAACCACTATACCATCTGCTCACTGCTTTAGGAAATGTAACAACTTAAATATTTATACTTCATATGTGGATACCTGGTCACTCTCTGTTAAAACACCTAATGAAAGTTTTATTATCACACTGATTTTCATGAAAGAACAAGAGGGACACTAGATATTTCCCCAAAGAAATACAAAGAACCTTTGTTGTTAGGGGTAGATGGCTAAATCTCAGTCATGTTTTTGCTGTTATAATTTTAATATTCATGTACCATTTCATTTTCCTACATGTTTCACTTATATTGTACTACACTTACGTTGTTATAGAGAGGACAGAATGGAAGCCTCTTTGCCCACATCTTTAAAAGCACTTCTTGGGGTGGCTTTCACTGTGTGTTTCATGATATTATCTTATCTATGTTGGATCAGATTTGTCAATGCCCTGTCATCTATCATATCATACTGTCAAATATTGTATTGAAATTAGATCTGGTCCTTTAAGGGTTCTATATGAGATGAAAATAAAAAGGAGTCCTCAGAAGTCTTTCTTTTTAAAATAATTGGAAAAGAGGCAGGCATCAAGACACGCTGCAGAAGAGTGATCCTGAATCATCCAAATAATGAGAATACAGTGAACATCTTGTACAGAAAGATGACAATTTTCTGTAGCAGTGTTGTCAACATGGAAATGTCTAGCTATCTTGGTGAGAGACCTGGCAGAAGGATGCATACATATGCACATGGCACCCATTCCATATAGTCTTCAGCTGATTTTTGCTATCTTATACTCATAGTGAAGCAGTATCTGGCTTCTATAAAACACTCTTCATGCAATTAGAAGAGTGCTAGGAAAGCAGTGGGGAGCATGGCAATACTGTGCCCGTAGCTGGTGCTCCGTATACACTTGTTGGATGAGTGAACCAAGATGAAAACCCATAACATCAGCACCATTAAATGTGAATATAATTCACCATTGTGTTTCCTATCAACTAGCCATAGCAATTTAAACATAGACTCAAATCACTGGTGGGACAAATGCCTAACCCACCTATAAAGGATCATCAAACAGAAAACCCTTCAACTACCTTTCTTGAAGTTTGAGTCCCCCAGAAATTCTTCTTTCCTAAGCTCAGCAGACAAAAGACGGTATGATTCTGATGTCCTGCTTTGGGTCTGGAAGGGTCCACACTTCATGATACCCAGCAACACCTTCCACTCCCCTCCCTTGCCCTGGCAAATGCATGATTTGTGTGTTAGATAAATGCTATACAGCATGGGCTTTCTGACCAATGTATGAACATCTCAGCAGCCCAGAAATGTGGCAAATACAAAGCATTGATCTAAAATAGCCTCCCTTCCCTCTGGCACCATTTAAGCTGACAAATTTACTTGAGATACACACTCACACTCTAAGAACAGGACTTGCACTAATCATTCTCACATCACTGACAAAATGTGTGCTAAGTCCATATTGTGTGGCATACTTGAAGAAGTGTGGATTTTTCCACGTCATTTGGTGACATTTTACAGTTTAGTTTCTGCTCTTTATTACTAGACCCTACCTTTTTCCCTCTGGAAAACATCCACCAAGGGGGTTTCCTTTAGCATTTTAACCCTTGGCTTGGAGCCTTTACTCTCCTTCAGCATCAATTGGCATTGCTGCCACACAATGTCGCCACGATGTGACCATCTGTCAAATCGTAGCCTCCCTGGTTGGAAGGGACAGAGGTGTGCAGCTGATGAGGAGAGAAACAGAGTCGGTGGAGGAGGGGCCAGCCCGTGAGGGTGTGAAGAGAAGGACGCCTTGGCTGGCCAGCGGGCGGGAGCACGGGAGGCCCCAGGACACCGGGGTCCAGCCCCATTCCTGCAGTCTCCCCGGGAGCCCAGGTGAAAGACCGCTTCTAAGTTGGAGAGGCGGGTGAAGGCTCCAATTGAAGCCCAAGTTGCTGGGAGCTCACTATTTTTCTAGCTATCAGTTCTGAGGTCACAGTCACTAAAACTGGAAACTTAAAAATGACTTCAAAAAGGCAAACGCTAACTAGATTTCATACTGGATTTCACTTTACTTGGCATTACAGAAAGAATGCAGGTATTAAATAGACTGTTTCCTGTATACAATAAGGTTAATTAGTAGTGAGGGATGGAAAATCAGTGTAGACATAAGTCTTTTCGACAGGTATCAAAAATAATCCCCTGATCCCTGCAGACCCCAGCTGCATGGAAAGAGGAGCGATATAAAAGCTTCTTTAAGCACAACATTTTCAAACATTCTCCAGGTGTCCGCAGCCCCAGCTAAATAGGCCTGAGCCCCTGTGCACCGGCTCCTCACTCCCTTCTCCGGCGGGAACTTAGAGACGCAGCTACTCACGCTGAATTTTGAGGTGCAGCATAAAGGCGCTCCACACAAAGCGCTGGGATTGCCAAGGGAGATGGACAGGAGAACAAAAAAAATATATTGCGGCCTGAATGGGACTTCCCTAAGCTCCTTATCAATAAGGTTAATAAGGGTCTATGCAATTTACTGATCACTAAGATGGAACAACCTTCCTCGCACTTCAAATCTCCACATTGGTGCTGGCTTTTAATGCTTTTCACAGCCAATCCCATAAAAGCCCTCTTTGCTCCATACTCCAGAGAATAAACTCTGGCTCACTATCCTGGCCTCTATAAAACCTCCAGTCAGATATTACACTTCTACCTGCCCTACTTAAGCAGATTAACAGTTATTTCTTAGAATTTGATCTACGAGGTTCTTTGTAATTGAAGCTGGCATAGTCAGATATTTCTAAAAAAAAATGTATTTCTGAAAAATGCATTCCTTTTTTCTCTGGTTTAATTTTGTTATCCTCAATCATATGCATGATAGAAAAAAATTCTAAACTTCTATCTCCTCTATAAAATATATGTCATATCAAAAAGGTGACAAGAGGGGGGAAAAGTAATTAGTGAGTTCGCAGAGTTCAGTAGAAAAGTTAAAATGGAGTAACACATTACTTTTTATGTTAAGATTTCACAAGACAAATCTTGCCTGTGTTTTAATTGCATGTGACCCTGGCAGTCCTACTCTGAAATGAAGTGCCGTAAAATTAAAGATGACAGACGCTCAAAACAAGTCTTGTGATCTTGATTAGACTACAAAGACCACACTCTCTTTGCTGCAACTCAGATATCATGGACTGTTTTATTTGGGGAATTGCTTCATTAATGCCTTCTTTGACTAGACATGTTTATTACTAAAAAAAAAATTTGAGTATGATGATATCTTGCATAATTAAATAATCCCAAAAAAGCAAGTTATAAATGACTGTTTAAATAATCCTAAAACTTAATTTTTTATAAATACTTACATGTATATAATCCTATGGAGGTAGGTGTATGTGGATGACAATGTGTATATATTATGCATTCTAACCCAGGAATCTCTATCATAGCCTGAGACGCAGCATAACTCACCTATCATATTTCCTTATAGCCATGTAAAGTATCCCAGGCCAACAGATGTATACAACTAACTGTACATTATCCTATAAAAACTATTTATGAGAAATACTCTTTGGAATTTTAAACTCTCCAAGCATAGTTTGAGAAAAGAATTGGATTTGACTCAGGCCTAATTTTTCGTCACCACATCAGTCTATCTAAATCATAGAAAACATAGAATACATTCTTTTAAATCTATCTCACTTCTCCCTTGTTAAACAAAAGCAAGCACTTGGCCGAAGGACAGATCCTCATTGTATTAGACACCAAGTGTAATCTTCTCCACATCCCTTAAACCCTGTAGGTCAGGCCTTCACCTTTACCTTGAATAGGTCAGATTATTATTCATCCTCAGGATCATGTACACCCTAAATATATATTATTCTATATTTTGTCCCATTTAAAGAACAATATTTTCAATCCATATATTTTATTTTAGGAAACAAAAGGATTTATACTAGTTAGATGAATGTTACTACCAATAGAAATACATAGATTCAACCCAGAACCAAAGCTGGGAAACCTGGCTTCTATAGCTACTTTTTTATTGTAGCTATGATTCCAGGAAAGTCTTTACAGACATCTGTTTCAATTTCTTTAAACATAAAATACATATAACAGTTTCACCTCTACCTAACAAACAGGGCTATTGTGAGAATAAAATATGATAACATATAAGTGCAAGAAAATCTTTGGCCATGTAGAGTTTCCCAATGCTGTGTCAAAAATCTTCAGATGTGGGATGTGTTATATCTTTCATATGAGAGGTTTTATTCACCAGAAGAACCCAGGATTATAAACATCAGAAAATGTTTATTAGAATCTAATGGGCATAGTATTGAGAAATTACGTTATGCTAAGCAAACTGGAATCATATCTACTTCTGGTCTCTTAATCTCTCTCTGCCTTACTGTTTATGTCTCTCTGGGCCTCTCTCTGACTTTTTCTGTCTCTGTGATCCTCCTTCATCTGCTCTCTGTCTCTTTAGCCTCTCCATCTCTCTTTATACTTGCTTCACACCATACCCAGCGCAGGAAGCTTACGCTAGGATTCCTGGTTCCCTGGACCCCTGGCTTTGGAAGATATATGAACTCTTAAACTTTCATGCTAGATTATTTGTACTTTTTTCTAAAATTAAAGTCCAGAGTTTTCATCATATTCTCAAAGAAGTCTATGATTAGGAATTACTATTCTAGATTTATTTCCCAGATTATCAACTCCACTACCTTATGTCTGAATTAAACCTTGGATGAGTCACTTTCAACCAAATCTCAAGGTCTACCAGGCACTGAGCAGTCCCCATGGCTTTCTGTCTGACTGCCTGGCAGGACAAGCTGGTCCAAGGAATTAAATATAAAGTCAACAAAATCAATTACTGCACATCAAAGAATGATGATTCAATCCTTAGAGGAACTCTCATTTAAAATTGATGAAAATAGTAAATAGTAAATAGTGGCATCCATGAAATTAAGATACTTTGCATATTATTTAATGGAGGATATTTAGTATTTTAAGAACAAATTCAATAGTAACACAAATATTCCATTCTCACAATGCCCACATTTAAACTGTGCCAGACACATGTTCTGTGCCTGCATGGTACTTCTACACCATTAGCTGCCACAAATCAAAGAGAATGTCATTGCTTCTAATAGGATTACATAGAACCCAGTAACAGGCAGGAAGACTAGCTTTAGACTGAGTAACTGGCCAGTAATTTGGATGTTTAACTAAATGATTGGCTGCCAAATTGACAGGTCATCCACACTGAACTAGCAACTGTTCTATGAATTTTCATGACTAGGATCACAATGGTTCATTTGCATGTGTGAAATTCTGCTGTGAAGCTGGCTTTTGAACTGGTTAGCTTAGCCAAAGATGTGTTTCACAGGGCCATGCGTTAGTGCCCTAGAAATACCATCACATGAGGGTAGCATAGATCTACCCAAAGCCTTCTATTTAAACACAATCTGTAATACAAGGGCCAACCAACAAAACTGATAATGACTGGAATATAAAGAATACAAGGGAATGTTGGAGTGTTAGAAAACTAAGATTAGTACCAAAACTGAGCTTTTAGATAAGGAGAGAGATGTTTAAAGTCTCTAATACTAAAGAGAAGTTGGGGATTTTCTTGGGGCCATTGCTAAGAGTAACTTCTTGAGTATTCAGATAATATTAAGGCGTCATTGTCATCATATGCTAACAATCAGCTGTTAACCACCTATTGTGTACAATACATTGGGATAAACAGGCAGACCACAATCACAAGTCATATGAGACAAAGATTTTCCATTAAGGGATTTATGATCTAGTCAGAGGTGAAAAGAACGAAGCAAAAAAATAAAAATCATAATAACCCACATTTATTATCAACTTATCATGTGCCAGTTATAGTGCAACAAGACTGACATAGCAGTGATGTAATGAATATTTCAAAAATGAGAAAATGTAAGCTTAGAAAGGTTATATCATTGCTCAAGGGAATAGAACTACAAAGCAGTTTTGAACCAGGTATCTACCTTTTGCCAAATATTCTTAGTTCTTCCCATTAAAAAGATAAGAAGTCTAAAATATATCCCCTACAGCATATAACAAAAAAAATATAAATATCTAGTAATATAAAATTGAATAACTAAACAAAAGAACATTTATATGATTAGATATTATGAAGACATTTAAAAATCTATTGTGTTTGAATATTATTGGCAAGAGAAATTCTGCTAAGAGAAAAAACAGGGTATGAAATCATAGGTACAGTCTGATACTATTGTTGTTATAAATACTATAAAATGTATGCACACACACACACAGAACATTATCAGTGGCTATCCTTGGGTTGTGAGATTATCAGTAATGAACTTTCATCCATTGTGTCTGGTACATACCAATTTTTCACTTTGAGCATTTGCTTTTTTTTTTTTCTTAGACCCCAAATGCAATTTTAAATACATGTAAGTGGTCACCTAGGAATATATGTGGTAACTGATATAGACAGTAACATCAGAGGAATTTCAACTTACATCATGTTAAACAAGGGCCTAAAGAAATCAGGAAAGGGCACAAGATGGCAAGGGCTCCTGAAGGAAAGGCAGGTTAAAGGAAGGCATTCAGGCAAGGATGTTGCATGAGCCGTGTCCCAGAGGCAGAAGCTGGAAAGATGTACTTGGGGGAATGATGAGGCTTACAAATTACAATGGAGAGTTCCGAAAGAGAAGGAGTCAGAGAGATAAATTACTGTACATCTTTTATGGATCATATTTTAAAATGCGGGACTAATTAAACCTGGGAAGGCCTTCTATGACAACATTTCTAGGACACAAAAGCTAGAGCATCAGACATGTCCTTTGGCGTAGACACGAGTTTTCCAGGCATCTTCACAGTGGAATTTCAAATTTTGGAAACTCTAAAATGCCATGCAAGCAAGTTGAACTTGCTCCTGTAGGCAGTGGGGAAACTCTGAAGTTTTAAGCAGCGGGTAATGAGGGCAAAAACATTTTAGTAAATTTAATCTGACAGCACTGGGTAACTAGGTTGGAAAGGAAACAATTACTGTTTCTTTTTATATGCTTCTTTATGTTGATGTTTTTCCTGTGAATAACATATCTTTCTCAATTGGGATAATAAACTCCTTGAGAAGAAAGATTGTATCTTATATTTCTTTGTATCACTTACATTTCTGAGCAATAGCGGAAGCATTAAACAGTTATTAAAGATTCAGAGTCCTCTGTGAGACTTCCACGTCCTCAAAGGAGCAAGAAGATCCCTCTAAGCCTCAGTGTGCTCACCTCTAGAATGGGCCAAAAATATTCACTTCATAGGACTGCAGATAGGAGTAAGTTTAGACTATAAGATTGTGTGTGCCAATCCCATGCAGTGGAAGTATGCACTGTTTCAGAAATCAATGCTAAAAATAAGTTACCCAGACAAGTTTGTTGGTGAAGATGATGATGTGATGTTTGACCTTAACTCTCTAGCTTACTCACTGAGTGGAAGAATGTGAGCCAAATGAAACCTGGAAGTCAATTATTGTGGGCAAATTTGGGCACTGGTAATATCTGAAGGGCAAAGATTGAGCCCACTGACCCTAATACATACAGAATCCGGCAGGATATGCATTTGTAAGACAAAATAAGTCATCACTAGGTTAACAACAGATAGCTATTAGGCATGGGCTTGCTATAATAATAAGTGATGTCTGTGAGTGTAATGGGCCCTATCGCCATCCATAAGAATGAATAAGAAACCTTCCCATTGACTTTCTGCTAACCAATGTTATAACAATGTGTACTTACTGCATAGTATCACCTACATGTGGTTAGAACAAGCAGATAGCTTCATGGCTCAGTTTAAAATGCCCTGAGACATAACACACTCTAGGTCTTGGACAGGAAATGTACAAGATTACCCTCGAGGAGCTCAGTGTGCAAAAAAGGATGAAAATTCCACCAAAGTCTAATGTGAAAAGGACACAAAAGCCAAACTGAAGAGACTCTGCTGGCCTAAAATGGGATTACTTAAGCACCAAATGTATAATAATTGCAATAGATTAAAATATATCAAATATATATATTTAAATTTCAAGTAACAATACCAACAAAAGAAAAAATTCACCCCTCACTAAAAAGTATACTTAAAAAACAAGGCAATACTCTGAAAACTGATGTATAAAAGAAACAAACCAAGTATTTAGTTTGACTCTTGCTATCTGAATAAGTATTTCAGGATAACCAAATATTTGATGTGGAAAAACATTGTTATAAGAAAAGTTTAACTAAGAAGGAAAATTTTACACATACTCAAAGTTGATAGAATAGTGTAATAAAGTTCAGAATTTTTATTACCTAGTTTTAATAGCTATTACCAACATTTTTCTAATATTATTTCAACTATCTGTCACTTTTCTGTGCTTGTGTATTTTAAAGAAAATTTCTGGTATAATCTCATTACTACTGTAATATTTTAAAAGATACCTAAAAATTTAGTTATATAATCCAAAAATTTCATGGAAGATAAAATAAAAATATATCAGATAGAAGTGGCTTTTCATTAATTAATTATCTCAATTCACCATCTAACAACTCACAAAAACAGTTGGCAAGTATAAAAGATAAAATGGTTTTCATGAGCTAGACTGGAGGGAGGTCCTTTGACTGACCATTGCTCTTAAAATAGACTTGTACTTAAAGAAGCAGTAGAAATCACCAAAATCACTCTAATGGACTGAAGTTAACAAGCACTGGTGCATTCTAACTTACTTGACAATAACGAGAAGCCTTATTTACATTTCTAACTAAATCTGGGGCCTGAGAATACTCCTGCTATCCCCACCCTGAAGTGACCCTCTGGTATATCTGTACAGAAGTTAAAAAAAAAAAGAGGTCACAAAGGAGACATATTTAATCTCTGAAATGTTCCTTCATATGATCTAATCTATCTTTTCCCCTCAGATGAGTTATTTAAAACTTCTACAAGTAAATCCATTCCCCCAGGTGAGAACAAAATGACTTACAGAACTGCCCTCCATATCCAGGAAATTGATTTTTTGTTAGCTTTTAAATTCTTCAAAATCCTGAGGAAGGCTTCAAAAGAGCCTGTGGTGTTACTGCTGCTGTTGATATAGCTGCTGTTCTGGCCAGAGTCGGACGTTTCAAAGCCCGCAGGTTAACAAGCCAATGCATTGAACAAAATGATGTCTCAGCAGCAAGTGGGAGAAAATATCCATCTCCAAAAATTTTGTTTTTCCATTGATTCAAGTTCGTAATTTCCATGTCTCAATTTTGTTTAAATTTTCTCTTTCTTATATTTTCAATATCACTTACAACTTTAAAAATCCTTTCTTGGCCTACTTTTTTATCTCTAAATTATGTTGTTGTTTTTTTAAATATACTTTTTATTGCTTTCAGAGAGGAAGGGAGAGGGAGAGAGATACAGAAACATCAATCACAAGAGATAACCATCGATCGTCTGCCTCCTGAGCTCCCTACACTGGGGATGGACCCTACAACCTGAGCATGTGCCCTGACTGGGAACTGAACCTGTGACTTCCTGGTTCAGAATTCAGTGCTCAGCCACCAAGCCATACCAGCTGGCCTCTAGGTTATGTTCTTTATCTGCCTTTATTTATTCCCAATCAGCACTAAAAGAAAAAATATTCTCTACACACACCTAGAAAAAGCAATTTCCCAACATACAGATAGTATCCAACCTGATGGTCTGTCCACCAGAATTACAGCTCAGAGAAGGAAAAGAGAGCAACATTGCACGGTGAGACACATAGATCGTTTCCCCTAAAATATTTTTCTATTTTTATGGCATTATGTCTGAAATTCATCATGTGGAGGTAAGTGAGAAAGACCTTTTAAAATGTATTAGTACCTGTTTGTCTGTTGGCCATTTTACATAATTAACTCAGTAGCCCAGATAAGCTTTTCTGATGGGAAACAATACACTGGCTCATCTTTAAGGAACTGCTGGTACAGCGGGAGCATTGAAGAGTATACTTAGGATGGGCACCCCTGACCCGCATGGAAAACTTATTGCAAAGGTAGTCGAGGGGGTGAGGGCCAGGGCTCAGGTGGGGGATGGATGTCAACACATCTCTCACTCAACAAATTTATTGTGGAAATGCTGTTCTAGCTACTGTGGGGCAGGCACACACACACACACACACACACACACACACACACACACAAATGAAATGAATCCTGAGAAAAATAAATCTCAACTACTTCACAGGGTTCTGCCTTAGTTACCTTAAATCATAAATTTTATGTTTTCTACTTTCACTTGATATTTTTGCCAAACCCACTAACACAGACACACACACACACACACACACACACACACACACACACACAAGTCAAGTAACAGTTTGACTCTGTATTTACCCTCATTTTCATCTATGAAATTCCAGTTTGTAACAGGGATGCTGGGCACTAAATAATATGACTATGAGTCTTTCAGATTTGAAATTCAGTTCAGTTTAAAGAGGCCTTTCATGAAAGGAAAGGATCACTGATCAAATATGTGAGTAAAAGGAAGGCAGCTTCTAAATCCAAGACAAAGCCTGAAATGAAATATCTAGAACTTAAAGAGGCACTGTGATCAAAGAGCAACAGCAAAGTTGTGGAACAGAAAACCCACCAGCTTTGAGTCACATAAACTCAGCTCAGACTTCTACCTCTGTCGTCTCCTGGCTGTGTGGCCTGGCACAGGGTATCTCCAACTCTTCGCCTTCTCATCTGTAACCCAGGGGTGATAGTGTCCACCTTAAAGAGTTGCTGTGAGCATTGCTGAGCTGGTGAACAGAGAGTCCCTAACATGTAGTATGTCCTCAGTAAAGGACAGTTGTTGTTTTGCCACTCTTATGATGGAAAGATAAAAAAGGCAACCCTGGAGGAACAGAGGAAAGATATTTGAGTTGGTGCACAGATGTTTTCCCTCCAATTTCCACATTCCACACCACTTCAGTCTGACCCCAAAACACAGACGCAAGCCAGAAGGGAGCCCACCCAAGAATCATAAAGATAGAAGCCAAATTGAATTAGTTAACCCTGATTTAAATAGAAGGACATTATATTTTGTGAATCAATTCCGTAAGTTCCCCTCAGACCACAGGTGTATGAAGTCCTTAACTGTTGGGTTTTTTTTTTTTTGTATTGTTTGAAGTACAGTAATTATAAAGAAAAATATAACAAACATGCACTAACCCACCCAACTGCAGAATGTTAGCACTTTGTCAAATTTGCTTCAGACTTTTTAAATAAAAGAAATGAAACTTCCCAGATAAAAATCGAAGTCTCCTTTGTTCCAGGCTGGAATCTCATTCCCTTCCCATCTCAGAAGTGGGCATTATAATGACAATGCTAGGGTTCCTCCCAGGAAGTCAATGTTTCCTGCTTTTACCACATAAGTTGCAAACATGAACAACCTAGACATTATGTAAGTCAGCATTTTTATACATAGACTAGAAGCTCCATGCACGAAATTGGTGCAAGGGTAGGTCTTCACAGCCCCAGCTGCCTCTAAACCCCCGGGCACCCTCCCCCGCCCAGTGGTTGTTCTGAAAGGTCATTCCAGAAGGTCATTCTACCGTCTGGTCTAATTAGTATATTAGCTCTTTGTTATATAGGAGACTTTACTTACCATTCTGAAACTTGTTTTTTTCACTTTCATTTTGTGTTTTAGATCTGGACATGCTGGTGCATACAGATCTAGCTAATTCATATTAAATGCTGCATAGTAATTTATTTTTTAACCAAGGTAATTATGCTTGGGCAGGAAAATTAAGCCTTTTTTTCCACTAGACTCCTCAGCACATGTTTTACCAGAAATATTTCTGTTATCTGCCTTCTTTAGGCATGTCTCCTTTTATCTGATTTCCTTAGATGCATTACTAATTACCATTCAATCTGTATTTATTACAAGCCTTGCATGGGAAAAGCACTATTTTAGACAATGGGGATACAGAAGAGATTAAATGAGACAAGATCCTTAGCCTCAAGTAGCTTATAGTCTACCTAATAAGATGAACAATACACAATTTATTAAATAAATAAGACTATCTCATTTTGTGATAACTTTTGTTAGAAAATGAAGACAACATATTATGAGGATAAGAGGAGCAGTGGAAAGTGGTCTACTTTAGATAGGGTGATCAAAGAAGGCTTTCCTAAGGAGTGGTTACTGTTCAATGGGAATTTGGGGAACAAGGAGAAGAAGGCAACATGTACTGAGACCAGGGATGGGCAGTCCAGGCACAGGCAACAGGAAGTGCATAGAGGAGCTCACTTACCGTGTTTATGACACAGAACTCGAGCAGTACAGTGGGAATAGAGTGAGACAGAGGCAATTGAGTTTGGTTGGGAATTATAAGATGCTCAGATCCTTGTCTAAGTGATACTGGAACCTAAGGTTATTTTAGTCAGGGGAGCTACACGGTTTGATTTAGAGATTTAACTTATCATCTTAGCTTCTGAGTAATAAAAAAGGGTTATAAAAGTGTAAAAGTGGAAGCAGGAGGACCATTCAGGTCACGATCTCAGTAGACCAAGCAAGAGATAATAATGTATGGATAAAGATGGTGGCAGTGGACATAGTGAAAAAAGGGAAGAGATAAGAAATATCTTCTAGGGATATAATCAGGAAGACATGTTGATGGATTGACTCTAGAGGATGAAGGAGAGAGAGGAATCAAGGAGGACTCAAGGTGTAAGAAGCTGAACGCTGGTGCCATTTATTAAAACAAAGAAGAATGGGAAAGGAAAAGGTTAGTCAAGGAAAAGTCAAGATTTCTGTCTTAAACACAATAAATACCAGAGATTAAGCATATAGGCATTAAATAAAGCCATGGGACCAGATGACATCCCTTGGGGAGAAAAGGTAAACAAAGAAGATAAAATTGTCCAGAAACAGTCCTGGGAGGACTCCACCATTCAGAGGAGGAAGAAGGGAGAGGCATCCATGGGGGAAAGATTAAGAAGGAATAACCAAAAAGTAAGGAGGACCCCAGGGGAACCTTGTGCCAAGGGAATGAAAGAAGGACTTGTGTTCTGACAAGGTATTTTGAATGGAGTGGAAAGAATGAGATCCAAATTGAAGAGCATGACGAGTGAATAGGAGGAGAAGATCTGATTGGATAGAATGTGGGGCACATAAATTTTAGAGAAGTTTTGTTTTGAAAGGTGGCAGAGATGTGATGCACTAAAAGAGACTTTGCTGTCATCACAATTTTTTCTTAATGTGATAAAGGAAATTGGTAGTACTGGGAGACAACAACTATAGAAATTAAGTCCTTGAGAAGGCAGAAGAAGAGTATAGACATGCATGTACATGCTTAGATATATATGTATATATATACATATGTGTATATAGCATTATAGATAATATATAGTGCATAATATATAATACATAGTGTGTAATATATAATATATGATATATAGTATACAAGATACAATATATAATACATAACATGTAATATATAACATATATATATATATATATATATATATATATATATATAAATCTAAGCAACTAAATGACAAGTCGACTGGTGGCTATGACGCACACTGACCACCAGGGGACAGATGTTCAATGCACAGAACTGGGGTCCCTCCTATCTGGATCAGGACTGTAGGGATCAGGCTGAATCCTGCTATCAGACATCCTCTGAGGGGTCCCGGATTGTGAGAGGGTGCAGATCAGGCCTCTAGTATAATATATAAAGTGTGTGTATACACCTTTTTTCCTTATACCTTTTTTCTTTTATGTTTAAAAAAGAAAGACAGATGGGTATACACACAGTTGGGTTTGTATGTTATAGGAATTGAAGGGGAGAAGGAAGAAAATGGGGCATGAGTGGCAGAGAATTAGAGGAGTATCAGGTGGCATAGACAGATGGCTTAATCTTCAAACCATGACCTTCAGGAAAGATAAAAAGCAATGGTCTAAAAGTGGCAATGGAGTTGGGTGACGTTGGAGAGAAAAACCCTGTCCTTGAGAGTCCAACAGGGAAAGTCTCCTCAAAGAATCCAGGTTTGTTAAGGCAAAGAGCATATGCCACTTCAGAGGGCTTTCCTATCACCTATTTGGAGCTTCAGAACCACAGTGAAGAAGTTTAGGGGATAGCAACTGTTACATGGAGAGGATCAGATCTGAGTAGAATGGAAATCTGGAACCCAATGGTCAACTGAG
>CM050508.1:73387500-73497500 GCA_027563665.1 Antrozous pallidus | reverse complement strand
TGAAGGGTTTCATTTCACTTTGCTCTTCAGCTGAATAGATATAAGTTTGAAAACCATTGCATGGGTACTACCCCTTTACGCCTGGATGAAGACCCACATTCATGAATACATGGTGGTGGTCATGCTCATCCCACTCAGGTGGCAAGGGGCCATCTCTGACTCCGTGCTACCCAGGTGGCTCTCTCTACTTCATTGCATGGGCAACATCCCTTACATAGCACATCATTGCCAGGCACACTCATGTTCTTCTACCAGAGTGCACACAATTCAGCCCAAACCTGCCATTGGCTCAAATGCAGATGGTGGAGAGTTAACTGTGCTGTCTTTATAAACAAAAGAGCACATCAATTTTCATAACGTCATTTTCTGTTTCCAATGTGAACGTCTCCATAGTCTTTAATCAAGTCATAATTTCTGAGTTCATGTCAGTCTCGTGGGCCCTGGAACGGGGCTTCAAGGCAGAAAGAGAATGACTGGAGGGATGTGCTATAGGACATGGGCAGCGATAGCAGCACTCCCCCTCTGGGCACCTCTAGCTCCTGGATTCCCTCTCTTCCTACCTCCTCCTGCTCCCCAAAGATTGGCTTAGTGACTTGGGTAACCTTCTGTTTCCCAATTTCCCTAACAATATTTTATCAGGAGCTTGATACTCATTTTACTAATTGCTAATTAACCAAGACCAATCCCTTAAGAATCCTTGACAATGTAAGTAATAAAAAAAAATCTCACTTCCTCCTCTTGTAAGAAGTGTGGGACAAATGCCTTATGCCTTATTTCAATGTTGAGCTGAAGGTTATACATAAGAAACGTGTATAACTCAGATGTCAGGATGGCTCTCAAGTACTAGGGGAACAATTAAGATTGCCTATTAAGAGTCCACAGCCTACTGAAAATCTCCGAACCTCTCTCTGGCATACAAAAGTGCTAACAATAGCTGAATTAAAGGTTACATACCATCTAACCACAAGCTTTCAACAAATTATTGCAGAAATGAAGACCAGCTTGAATATATGACCTAAATAAACAAAGCAGATATTCACCTCATACAGATTCCTTACCAAGTGGATAAGTGAATATTATAAAAATGTTACTATTTCTATCAGCTTTGGAGGGAAAAAAGCTTTCTGCAGAACCCTCAAAATACTCAATCAACAGCGAAGCTTGGTTCATTGGTGATATGCATGATGTTAATCAAGCTATGAAATAAAAATTGACTTAAATTGAAATAAACTTCTTTATAATACAAGAAATATTTGGGGGCAGAGTATGGTTGGTCTAAGAATTAGATCAACAGAATCACATGGAGTTCAATGATGCTATTTAAGGTAGGAATCTGATTAAATTGCACTGCTCCAAAGCAGCTAGATGGGAAGGGAACCCATGTGGTGAGCATATATGTTGTATAAAACACAATTCTTGACTTTTTACATCGTTCATTTAAACATATCCTCTCTACAAAGCTATGGGGTGTATATAATTATTTCTTTCTATTATTCTACATAGAATGAACTTAGTCATGTGGAGAAAATCTACTTTACCACAAATGATTTTGTTTACCAAGTTCCAGAAGGCCTCATGGACAGGATAGTCACATGGCAGAGAACCAAGGGGAAAAGTTCTGGCAAAGCCCTAAGGTATTTTATAAGGTGAATATAAATCACCGTCTTTGCTTCCCAGATGATGCAACAACATTTTAAAATTCGTGTGAATAGCAAGCAAACTACGCTTATGAGCATTTTATATTAATATTACCCATATTAAATGTATTCTCCAATGTGGACCAAAAAAAGGCAGGATGTAAAATAATCTCATGGGGGGAGGGGGAGGATAATGGGGGGGGGAGAAAGGAAAACATATGTACTACTATTATATCTAAGTTTATACTGCAAAAAAATAAAAATAAATAATAATAATAATAATAATAATAATAATCTTACAGGGTGATCTGATCGTAAATTCCTAACTGGGCAAGTAATGGTGGATAGTCATGTTCTAGATCTATAAATTCTTTAGTGAAAGCTTAAACCAGCCCTGCCCATTGTTCTTATGCATCTAGGTTAGCACACCTTTTACCTTTTGTTTGTTTGTTTACTTGTTTGTTTGTTTGTTAATTCTTACCAGAGAATATTTTCCCCACATTGGTTTTTAGAGAGAGTAGAAGGGGAGGGGAGAGACAAAGAGAGAGAAACATAGATGTAAGAGAGACCCATTGACTGGTTGTTTCCAAATGCGCCCCAATCAGGGCCAGAGCCTGCAATGGGGGTACATGCCCTTGACCAGAATCAAACCAGCAACCTTCAGACCCAGGACAGACACTCTAACCACTCAGCGAAACTGGCTTGGGCTTAACACACCTTTGAAATACCAGATATAATTCCCTTTAAAAGTGGGTATTAACCCTTCAGAGAGGACATAATCTTGTTAACTATCCTGTAATCCAATCCCCACTTTGTTTTCTCCAATCTTACTTATGCCCCCTCTTTAATTTAAAATGCATAAAATAAGCTGCAAATTTGTTACTCTTGGGACCTTTTGAGATCTTGCTTCCCAACACATGTGGTCAGTTTGGCTCAAATAAACTCTTACAATAGTTACCCACAGGTTTGGACTTTTATGTTGACACAAATTTGAAAAACGAGTAACTGACTCTGATGGATACTCATAACGTTCCTATGAAGAAATTTTAAAAAACCAGATATTTCCATCTCTATTGTGCCAAAAATAAAGACACACAGAAGAGGGTTTACTAGTATGTCTTCCCAAAGAATGCCAATCATCCTAAACTTACAAACCCTAAAATATTGAGATCAGGTAAATCAATGTGTACTTCATCTACTTACATGGTCTACTTACTTACTGATTTAAAACACAGAAAGAAGTTATTTTTTAATATGTTTTTATTGATTTCAGAGAGGAACGGAGAGAAAGAGATAGAAACATTAATGATGAGAGAGAAGCATTGATCGGCTGCCTCCTGCACTCCTCCTTCTGGGGATCAAGCTGGCAACCTGGGCATGTGCCCTGACCAGGAATTGAACCAGCTCCTGTTTCATAAGCTGACTCTCAACCACTGACCCACACTGGCTGGGCCAGAAAGATGTTATTGAAAATAATTCAAAGATCGAAGACATCTTGTTCTCAAGAAACCCCTAATATAATAGAGTTTGTTAGTAAAACAAACCTATGTGTGTGTGTTTTTGTTGGTGGTGGTTAGTCATTGTATGAACTGCTAGAACTTTTCTTCTCATTGCACTACAAGGAAGTGAATCCATGAATCAGGTAAGCCAGTTTATTATAATAGCCAGAACTAGAAATACTTCAACAACTGTGATATGTGTGCTAGGTCCAATTAAAATATCTCACAGAGGAAAATATAACAGCAAAAGCCTCTGTCATTTTATATTAATGGCCTTTTTCTAACCAGTTCCTTAAAAAAAGGGTGGGGGAGGTAGTATTTCTGTAACAGTGGAATCTAGCTAGCAAACACCATGAACTTGCATTGCCAGGGAGAAGACATGATGAACTCCAGTTCAGAATCATATTGAATCAGGTTCAATTCAGGACATAAAATGAAATGAAAAGCCCAAACTAATTAGATTGTAATGAGCAGCTCATATGCCTTATGCCATTTTATCACATGTACTAGGTGCTGTATCCCTACAATGAATGACTTCAAGCAAGTCATCAGTGTGTACAGTGTGCAAGAATGCTAATCAGAAGGAAAGGGATCTTTTTATGACATGCTTGAAGAAAACAAGATTGATTGTAGCTTCTTGATCATAGCATGGGTGGAATGGCTTTATTTCTATTAAACTTCACTTGCATCTCTGGAAAGCATGGAGTGTCCTAATGAAACAGGCAGAAATAAAGGAGTTCATTAGTATAAAATTGCTAAAGTTGAAATGCCATGTATCAAGTTGGTAGCCAATATTCTGAAGAATATTCAGAGTCTGGGTCTGAAATTCAATGTCACAGGTACCATTTTGTTTGCTTCAGCCTCTGCTTCCCACATTTCAACTACTACATTAGTGTTCAGTGAATTTCCAATTCTAAGGCCTGAGGGTACTTTTCTTATATCATTAATCATCTCATAACAAATAATAATAATTGCCATAATATCCCAAAGTGATTTTCAATATAGTATGGCCATGACAGAACCAGATTAAACTAAACAAAGGGAAACACAAATTAATAAAAGTAGTTCTATTTTGTTTGTGCAAGCCATTTGCCAGTTAGCTCTTAAAATATCGCCTACCCATCCCTGGCTCTGCTTTGCATCTCTGGGAACTAAATTTCCCAGTCTCCTCTGCCAACTGAATTTTGGTAGGTTTGGCTAACGAGAGGCACTGGAAGAATCCTGAAAGAAGAAAATGCAAAATGCATCAGCATATTTTACTATTTCTGCTCCTTCTTGCTTGGATTTTCACCTTTGACAGTGATTTTATCTTCCCTCTGATTCTGGTTCCATTGGAGAAGCTCTTCTCTCAGTGATCACAGCTCCAGTAAGAGTCCTCACCTGAGTTCTAGTTCCCCAAGAGTGGCCCTGGTCCATGAGCTGTGAAAACAATACCTCCTCCTTGTGTCCTTCCAACATTGGAGTGGTAGTGGCTTCCTATTGTTTCTAACTTATGGCTCACCCCCTGTCAACACTTCTGTCATCAATGTAATCAACTCCCTTTATTAAATTACTTCTATTTGAAATACCTGGAGTGCTTTCTGTTTTCCTGCCTGCTTCATGACTGATAGAATGTTTTTATTTAGACACTTCCTTCTCAGGAACAACATTGCTTTTGAAACTGAATGAGAAGCTTCTCATAAAGTTCTTGATACAAAAATTCTCCCACAATATAGTGTGCTTCTGCTGCAAACTTTTTTATTGGGACAATTAGGAGTACTTGAAATTTTGAATTCTGCACACTTATAAACCTTTATGGATTTCTCTAAATAATTTGTTTACATTCTATTTAACTGCCACTTAATTTGCAGCTAAAATCATGATTTTTTTGTATTCACATTCAACTTCATATCTTGGTATTTTTGATATAGCACATACTACATTTTTTATCAGTATCGTGGTAAAATAAAATAAATGGGGCATAAATTTTAAAGTCAAAATCAAAAGGGTGCCAGATTTCATGACTATATGAATTACCAGATATATTTGGTTGGGGGAATAAAACCATTACCTCATTATCTCACTACCCTCATTTTTCCCCACCCCATCTCCTATTAGAAGAACTTGAACCAACAAGATAAATCTTATTTGTGATTTTTTAAAAAAGAAACTGGGTAAATATTTAGCCTATCCCGAATTATCCTTTCTAATACTGCATATTTACATTTCCACATAGTTGCATGGTCAGAATTTCCTCTCAGTGATTTAGCAAGTATAAGTTATCCTTGCCCTCAAGACTCCCAAGTTCCGCAAGCAGCACATCAATAGTTGCATTTTTAAAATGCTACAGTTTTATTATGAACAATTAATACTGGTTTTAAACATAAATGCTCTGACTTGCTGTAATTGGAGTTACTTTACATTAAATAATATTAATGCAAAAGGCCCTTCATTGCTTGCTGATGCCAAAGTTATCATAGCCCCCAAAGCCTATTTTGAAATGCTCTCACCAAAATTCATTTAGTACATCAGAAGTGCCCAACAAGGACTATCATGGCAAATTGCTCTTGGTTTTTAAGGAGTGAAGATACAGGCACCTCATTTTTAAATTGGAGTGTTGGCCCTACAAACCATAGCTACCCACAAGAAAGTGAATCATCTGACTCCTTCTTGATAATGAGCTTGGTAAATTCATGATTACAGTTTCCCAGCATATCTTTACTCATCCCTTCTCTTCACTTCAACATGTAAAAGCCCAGCTAACCTTTTGAATTTAAGCCATGCCTTTCAAAACCAATCCGAGAGGATAGCTGACCCACAGGGTTTTCCCCTAGGGCTGAAAAGATTAGCGCCACTTCCAATAAAATCTCCAGACTCACAGAGATTGAGCAGCTTAACACTCACCTCTGATATAGGGTGTGTTTAGTGTGCTGGGGCTGCCATAGCAAAATACCACAGATCATGTGTCTCCAGCAACAGAACTTGGTTTTCTCACAGCTCTGCGGGCTAGAAGTCTAAGGTGAGGCTTTCCTCTTTGGTTTGCAGATGACTTCTTCCTTGCTACGCTCTCACAAGATCTTCTCCTTGGTGCCTTTCTATATTTCCATATATTTCTTCTTACAGAGACAGCAGTCATATTGGATTAGCACCCCCAATTTTATTTTAACTTAGCTAGTGGGCCAATGCACAAAATTTTTGCAAGAGTAGGCCTTTCTTCCCCTGGCTGCCGGCACTGGCTTCCCTCTGACACCGGGAACTCACTCAGGCTTCCCTCACAGCCCTGGCTTCGTCCAGAAGGTCATCTGGAAGGACATCCAGTCTAATTAGCATATTATGTTTTTATTACCCTGTTTCCCCAAAAATAAGACAATGTCTTATATTAATTTTTGCTCTCAAAGATGCACTAGGTCTTATTTTCAGGGGATGTCTTATTTTTCCATGAAGAATACGGTACACATTTATGTTGAACAAAAAAAAGGAAATTTATTACCTGTACACGGTATGGTAGTAGTTGTCATCACAAACTAGCATAACCAGACAAACTGTGAATCTTCTGATATCAAGAATTTCTTGTTACTACCGTTATTTCCATATACAACAATCTATGGTACATTTACTGATACTGATATTTACTGGTATGGACACAAAGTAATATTTATTGAATGACAGTCATGTCATCATCTTCAGGAACATCATCATAACAATCCAAACCCTGAATTTACTGGTGAATTTCTTGTGACTCCATTTCTTTCAGAATCAGTGGACCAAATCTCTCATGTTTAGCAATAGCACTGTCCTTAAATGAGTACTTCATGTCAAGGTAGCCTGCTTGCAGTGCATTTGCAATGCAACTGTCAGTGATTTTCTCCCATGAATTCTTCACCCAAGTCACAACCTCTTGCAGTTTAGGTTTCACAAAGTTTCCATGCTGATTTCTCTCCATTCTATTTTCAGTATAGTCATTAATTTCCATGCACAAATTGTCCTTGAATGGCTTGTTTATTGCAATATCAGGAGTCTGGAGATAGGCCGTCATTCCTGCTGGAATCATTATTTGATCTATTTTTCTTTCGTGAAGAAATTTCTTCATGTCTTTAGCGTGGTGAGTGCTGGCTGCATCCCAGACTAGCAGACCTCTTTGGCTCCCTCACATAACAAGCGGCAGCATTAAATCGACCCACTTCCTTATAACTGCTTGTGTGGCCCCCGCTTTTTCAGTTTCAAGAATAAAAATATTATCAGGGAGGTCTTATTTTGGGGGGGATGCCTTATCTTACAGCGAGAGGCAAAACTGTAAGTAGGTCTTATTTTCAGGGGATGTCTTACTTTAGGGACAACAGAGTATTATAGATTACATCATTAAAGGCCCTATGTCCAAATATAGTCACATTCTGAAATAATGCAAGTTAGAGCTTAACCATATGAATTTGGGGGGAGGCAATTCCTACATTGCCTTTATATCAATGAGACTGGGGAAATCTGAAGGTGGTAGTTTCATACTTTCAAAACTTTCTGCAAACTTCTTCTGCCTCGGTGGTTCACTCACCCAATATCTTCATTCATAAGGCTCCTTTACTCTTCAGGTCTAACAAAACTCCTTAGAATAGGATGGGAAAAGCTAATGCTACATTGTTATTTAAGTGACAAGTAAGTCTAATGTATTAACTTCAAGTATGTTTGCTTCAAAATAGTGGCTGAACATTAATCAATGTGTGCACCAGCAAGCCAAACCTATGTGGTGGTTCATGTTGTTCCACAGCCTTTGAACCCATGTGACATCTGGAGCCATCTTAATCACCCACTTGGAAATCCACCTTCAGTCCTTGGACTACTACACTACCATCTTTATAACGCAAACCTACCTAACATTTTCTTTTTAAATATATATATATATATATATATATATATATATATATATATATATAATTGATTTTTTTACAGATAGGAAGAGAGAGGGATAGAGAGCTAGAAACATGGATGAGAGAGAAACATAGATCAGCTGCCTCTTGCACACTCCCTACTGGGGATTTGCCCAGAACCAAGAGATATGCTCTTGCCCGGAATTGTACCTAGGCCCTTCAGTCTGCAGACTGATGCTTTGTCCATTGAGCCAAACCAGTTAGACCAGTGCAAGCCTACCTGACATTTTCTTTATTGCTGTGCATTTATTGAGTGCCAGTGGGATGCAACATCCAAGGAAGCTGCTAAAAGTTGATAAGTAGTACTTGAATACAAATCTCCAATGTAGAGCTGCTAGAAATTAGGTTTATGATTCAGTAAATAGGGTGTTTTTTGTTGTTTTTTTTTTACTATATATTGCCCAAACCATGCCCCAGCATGACCTGGGTGCACTAATCCTGTTAGGGATACTATTTTTGGATGTCATAAATCTAGGCTTTGGGCTATTTCTAGTCATTAAACATCCCATAGAACTTTTCATAACACTGTTTTTAATCTGCAGCTTCTGGCCAGATTCCAAGTGGAATAATTACATTTTGCTTAGTGTATCTAAACTCTGATATGGAAGTATAAGACACCCTTTTACTGTATCATCTCCACAATTAAACTGTAATCTATAGAGTGTGCTGTATAGCTTTTAACTTGGGAGAATGCATGTTATATAATTCTATAAATATTATTCCTGATCAAACTCAATTTAGCCATTACATTTTTTCCAGGTCTTTGAAATAATTTGTGTGCAAAAATGCAGGTCGATAAGTGCTAAATGTTATGTTGTCTTAAATCACAGGGAGTAGAACCCAGGAGCTGACCATAAGAGCCCCTTTTTACCAACAGGAAATGAGAGCCTCTTTGCCTGAATTTCATTATTGTTCACATGGTTGTTTGGGAATTTGGTTTCAACTCAGAAACACACCAAATGTTACAGGCAACTTGAATTCATTAGGTTCTTTTGATTATATGGGAAGTTAAGAAGAATGAAAGCCTGGCCTAATACACCATACCCACATGAGTGCAGTTTCCAGTTTATAGTTATAGGGGAGAAGAATACCAATTTCTTAAAGGTCTGGTCACCTAACATTCAAAAGATAAACAAAATGATCTCACTAAGGAGTTCCTAAACTCTAAAAGGCCTTTAAATAGGCCAACAGCTGTTCTTGCCAGAGGAGGGCCTGGCAAGCATCTACTCTTGAGGTCAGGGGATGAGCTAGAGAAGCCGAAATGCAGGCACCAGACGAGGGCAGTAGTGGAGGCCACTGTGGTGGAGACTGCTGGCTTTTGCCATATTCAGCTTCACAGATGAAAAGACTCAACTTGTCCCTATAAAACAGGCATGGGAATTGCAGCAAAGCCAGGAGAGAGGGCTTTTAACCTCATTAGTGTTCAAGTGGCCTGGTATCTCTGAGGCAATATAGACAGATGAGTGATCCTTTTTAGCCACGGCATAGGAAATGTTTGTTGTAAAACACCTAGACTTACTTTCTGATTGTGATTCCTATTCAGATGACGTCAGGAGGTTCACGCGTCCAACCAGCTGTCTGTCCCAGGTGAAGCCTACATGATCCCCAGGCTAGAGCAATGAAACCACTGAAAGAACACATCTAGGTCCAACTGGAATAGTGTCTCTTTGTAAGCCTTTTTTGAAACTTTTACACAGGGAAAACAGAACTTGTGTATATCAAACCTGCATCCCTTTACCACATGCGGAGCCTGGTTCCTTTACTCACTCAACAGCGACAATAGGAAACAGAAATCCTGGAGCCTTGAAATTCAGTGCATTTACACACTCATTTTTCTCTTACTTACTTTTGTTTTATTGCTTTCAAAATAGCATTCTTCCATGGCTAACCAAAACTCCAAATGGAATAAATCTCTAAATTCTGATGAAACAAATTTCTTTCTGGTCAATAGGACAGTAATTATTAGCATGTCTCATCAAATTCACATTCAGAGAGACTTTATCTGAGCCAAGATAGCTTAGTAAAATAGAGATATAAAGCTTTAAACAACTAGTATATATTTGGTATCTTACTGTACATTTAATTCCAAGACATTTTAGCCCTTCTCAAAAAAACATAACAAACTGTAAAACTATGAAAATTTATTTGGTGAAAGCCTAAGAATTATATTCCCAGTTAAGCTGTTTCTTCTTTTTTCCCTCTTCAAATTTTGAAGGACTGTCTTTAAAACTGTTACATACCCAGAAGGGTTGGCAGAATTAGGACTGGAATAAAATAGGATATGATTTGTAAAATCATCTTCATATATTTGAATAAGGTATGCTTCCCCTTCACAAACTTACTTGGTAAGATGGCTCTTATCACAGTTGTTAACACCATAGAGGCAATGTGCTATCTCTCTCAGTAATATTTGCATTTTGGATCTCATTTCTAATTGTGGAATGAAATAATCTGTTCCAGATAAAAGAATTTTAAGTTTAAGCCCAGAAATTATTTTTGAGCTCTACTTAATCACCTTTTTTTCTTTTTCTTTCTTTTTTTTTTTTTTTTTTGGTAGTTTGAAGGGAAAATTTTTTGAAAGTAGTTTTTCTTGAGAGAATATTCTCTTCCTGCCAATTCTGCTTTACAAAACTACATTGTTTTACATTATGTATGTAAATCGATGCACGTGGAGATTGTAGGGAGCTTGAAGGACTTCGAGCAAGTTTATCTAATCCAGTCCCCTCACCCAGAGATTTTAAAATAATAAATGCACAGCTGTCTTTAAACTAATCTTTGATACAAACAACTCACTAGCTCCGAATGGTCTTTCTCCATATGAATCCACCAGTGACAAGATTAGTAACTGGCTCTAGTGTATGTGTCTTTATATCTAAAAGTGCCCATTTGCACACTCTCAGGTACACAGACCATCAGGTGATGCTACAGAAGCACCCACAGGGATTATGTGCTGCGATTTGTTTTCTCCAGTATGGTGATCCATTTGCTTTCAGCAATGCCTGATCTCTAAACTCATCTCCTTATTGGCCAGGAGTTAACATGTGTGCAACAGCAGGCTGGGTCAAACATAAAGCCATGACCCTTAAAAGGGAGAAATTGATGGGGCCACGTGAGGAAAAGCCACTGATCTGAGCTTCATTAGCATAGTGCTCCAACCAAGGAGTTAACCAGACACAGACAAACAAATAGCACACACCTATTTTAAGATGAAATCGCTTAACCAATATTGGCCCACTTTTCAACAAACAAATGTTAACGCATTATCAAGTTTCCAAGCAATTATTCAAACCATTAGAATATACTAGATTTCTCTTTTTTGTTATGAAAGAGTGTGTTGAGTTGTTGACTGGTGATGTGAATGAGTGCCCTAAGGAGAGGGGTGGAATTTATTCTTATTATTAGTAACAGACTTCACGTGGATTCTGGCATGATCTACAAGGTTTAACACTCCAAAGCTAGAGATCAGAGTTGCCCATGACATGATGGAATTTGTTTTTTAATGATTGTATTTCATCTTAACTCATGTTGTCATGTGGAGCCATGATGTCACCTAAATGTAGTTAAGCCATAAAAGGTGCCATATTCTCCTAGTAAAATATTATTAGCATTTTGCTAGGCTCCTGTATCCTATAATAATATGTAAAGAGAGAATCCAGATCTCTCCATTTCCCTGTTTCTGTAATAGAAATAAAGTTAGCATGCATTCAAGAAAAGGCTACAGTTACATGATTATGTAATAAAGGTAATATTGTCCAGGATTTTAAATGAAGGAATTCAAAAAATAAAATGCAATCAATGTCTAAATGTTGGAATCATAAAGAGCTTCACATAGATTGAGTAAAAATATATCTTGAAGGGGTACATATAAGATCATCTCCAAATCTTATTTGTCCCAGTTTTGTTGTTTTCTATTGCAGCACATTTGCCTAAGAGGGACATTTTAAGCAATATAACACATAACATAGAAGGCAGGCACGTGTAGTTTGTCAGAGGCCCAAAAGCTCACAGCCATCCATGATATCTAACGCAAAGCTGCCCTGAATAGGGCATTGTGTGAAGGGTGAGGGAAGGGGAGGGCTGCTCTAAGACATTCAATAAGCTTCAGTCTCACAGAAAAGTGACCCACATCTTCATCACAGTAAGTCTTTCTGGAGGGAATCGGATGCAAACTAATCATTCTGGAGGATGGTTCCTGTGCTCTAGAAGACCCACTGTGCTCTCAGTTACCAGAGACAGCAGGCATCATAATGGAAAAGTCCATGTTTATCAGGAGTCTAGAACACAATCTTACATGTAGTAAGTGCTTGACAAAATTGTTTATTTAAGAATATCATATGCTTAAAAAATTAGTCACCATTATCATCATCTTCATTCACTTTTATTTCAAATACACCAAAAGCCCAACAGGAGCTGATCTCTTGGAAATTAACTAGTTTCCTGAGTCTAGAAATAAGTGAGTCATATAGCAAGCTTAGAAACAGAATGCAGATCTGTTTTGGCTAGTATTCTAAATCTAGATAATAGTTTCTTAAATTCATCCTCAGTATACACTGGAGGGACAAGAGAGAAATTCATCAAGTATGACAAAGATGGGCCAAGGGAACAATGGCTTTTTAGAATTCATGAATTCATTTTGATCAACACAGCTTCATTATTTATAACTATTTGATATAAGATTACTCTCCAGAGCCAAAAGGAATGAGTTTAGGAGGAAACACAACACTAACACCCATTAATTCAGATAACTAACATCTGACCACTATGCAAAACCCATTGGTTAATTTGCTTGCTATGCCCCATTTTAGCTGAGATTGCCCTGTTCACAGTTTCTTGCATGGGAAATAGCACTAGGCTCTTTGTGCATCAGAATGTCCACTAGTTCAACCAGCAATGAAGACTATTTGTTTGCCAACACAGAACCAATAAAATTCTTCCTCCAAAATGTTTCCAGGAGATGTATTTGGGTGGTGTTGGTTACTAGACCTGATGGATCATGAATGATGTCAGGGTTGGTGATTATGTTGAGTCATACTTAGAATAGCTAAACTGAGAAACCCTCTCAAGTTAGAAGCTGCCCATCACTCAGTGGACTTTTTCATGAACTTTAAATATATTGATGCAAAAAAGTCCTCTTGGAGTGTTCAATTCCAGAAATACCAAAACTTTTTAAGAACATTTCAAGCTAATGAAATGATAAAGGTCTTACATGTGAGAGATAAAGACGAGTTTTGAAATTCAGGAACAAATTAAATCCAAAAATCTAAAAAAATAAATGTATTTAGTGTTTCTCTTAAATAAGCACATCTATGCATGTAATGTGAAGTCTACAGGGATAACACCAAAGACAATTCCCATCTAATTTTGTAAAAGTCACTTGGGTGTTTGATTTATTTAAACACTACCTGTTAGTATACTTCTTCCTGCACAGCAGTTTATTGGGCAATTAAAACTTCTGTGACAAGACACTAACCAAGAGGATCACGAAGAGAAGTACTCATAGATCCTCTAGTTAAATTAGAGATAGTTGCAATGTCATTGAAATTATGTCTGATCTGCCCATTATTTTCCAAAAGTAACACCAGCACTAGGCATTTGCAAATGTGCCAAATTCTCCAAAACTTCTACACAGGGAAAATGTTTAAAGATTGAAATAGAAAAACTATTCTTTAAACTAAAAACAGCCTTAAAATAATTACATGCCTACTAGCTGAGAGTGATACATTACACTCGTTCATGCTTTTTATACATTTTCAATGACTGACGAGAAGATTATAGGTAATTTTTTTCTTTCCATTGATACTAGTAAAGTTGTGTCCTGGCCGTACAAGTCAGTCTGGAATAAAACAATTTGAGTGTAATCTGGAGTCAAAACAGGTGGTGAGAGAATGTAGCAGCTAAGATCTTAGACTAAAAACTAAAAGGGGGAGGGGAAGAGAATAATAGAAGATCAGTTTATGCCACTGGTAATGCAGCTGTGCAAAATAAAACTCAACTATAATCAAAATTGCAATTGACAACCTGAAGACAAATGAAAGACCAAAAGACAGACAGCTTGTTGAGAAAGCTTGGCACCCATGAGTTTAGCCAGAGCTCCGTGCAAGGAAAATAGAATGCAGATGGGGAGAAAAGCAGCTGAGACATGGCAAGAGAAGGAACTGTAAACATCAAATCCATCAGGTAAACTTCAAGGCATTGTGGTGGGGGTGAGCCGTGTCTGCTGGGCTCAGAACTGGTCTTCTGGGAATCAAGCAAGGTTCTCACCATCCACAGAGTAAACATGACTTTCACACATAGCCACACAGTTCACACTTCAATGACATTCTTGTTACCACTGTCTCAGGTGAATTACAGTTTGCTCTATGAATACCCTCTCACCCAGTCATCCCAGTCCAAAGTTTTTTTGTGGCCATACGTTCTTTCATAGTGACAATGGCACTACCAACCTCTCAAACAAAGAAGAATTTTTGAAAAATTTTCCATATATGAATTCTATTGCTATTTCTCACAATTCATAATTTGGGGTGGGATGGGGGACAGAGTCTCTCCATTGCTAGGGCCTTTTTGTTTTTGTTTAGCCAGGGATTGGCAAAGTCACATATACTGTGCCTATCATTTTAATGGAAAGTTATTTCAGAGACTTCCCAAGAGGATTTTCTCCCCAACTTTGGAAATCTTAAAAATTTTAACAGTTGTTTGTAGACAATTAGTACAATTTTCCTAACCTGTAGGAAACCTTAACTAATCAGACTTGGTCTTACTGTCCATTGTGGGAGACATCTGGCTAGAAAGTTTTTATAATATTGATTCACAAATACTTCTATCTGATGGAGAGACACACATAACACCTCTTCTTCATGACAGTTTTGCACATATATAAAGATAATACTCATTTCTTTAATTATCTTCTCTTCTATAGGTCAAATTATCCTGTGTTCTTCTCTCATTAAACTACTATATTTTTCACTATATTCTTCCACACACACTTCTTTCTCCCAATGCTCTTTTGCAAATTTGCTACCCAGACACAATATTCTAGTGTAGTTCAAGCAATGCTAAGAACAATGGGATTTTAATTTCCCCCAAAATAGATTTTTTTAAACTATGTAGGCTGAGATCTTGCTAACTTTTCTTTTCTTTTTTTTTCTTTTTAAAAGAGAGACAGAGGAAGGGAGAGAGAAAGAGAAACATCAATATGAGAGGGGAACATTGATCAACACACTCTCTACTGGAGATTGAGCCTATAACATAGGCATGTGCCCTTACTGGGGACCTAATCAGCAACCTTTTAGTGCATGGGACAACACCCAACCAACATAGCCCCACACAGGCCAGGACTTGTTAGCTTTTTAATAGCTACATTATACTCTCAGCTCATAATGAGTATGTCATCAATTGAATCTCTAGCTTTTTTTACTTTTCTACATGATCACTATCTATTATTTTTCACCTTTTGAAGATAACCATGTGGATGAAGGAGGATTATAACTTAATGTTCAAATATGATCTAAAAGAATAATGTAGACAATAGGTGGACCCGTGCTGAACCTAAAAAACTTAATTAATGATGGTTAACCTTTACCAAAAGATGCTAGATATCATTTATTTGGCTTATTTTCATTTCACTGAAGCAAAGACAGTACGGGGTGGCAGGAAGGGGGGTGGGGAGAGAGATTAAATAACATGTACACAGTACAGGTAATAAGGATGTGTCAAAAGAATGGCAGGGTTTTCAGTTGGATAGGATAAAATCCATACAAATTAGTAGGAAACGTGTGGAAAGATAAACTTGAACAATATTACGGGGAGTCTTAAAAAAACAGACAGTGGTACTTTGTCTTTATTCAATAAAAATTGAAAGGAATTTATTAATATTTGAGCAAGTCAGTGACATAATAAGATAAGCAACTAATATTTATTTAGCAAAGAGATACTATCAAGTAATTTTTTTCAGATATCATCTCATTTAATCACAACCCTGCTCTAGAAAGAATGGTTCAAAAAAGCTGGAGTCAGAGCAGTTATAGGAAGAATCCAGACTGGGAGAGGTCATGTGAACTAAAGTGGTTTCCACCTAAGAGATAATAAAGCCTTTAACCAGCAAAGTGGTGGCTAGAATAAAGTAAAGAAAAGACAAAATGCAATTGACAATGAAGAAGTAGCTGGACTTAGTAACTGATTAGATATGGGAAGCAAATAATAAAATAAATCCATCAAGAACACACAATCTTATTATTATGACCTAGGAAAAGGTAGCTCTCTTAACAGTAGGAAGGAAATAACAAGGAGAAAAGCTGAGACTTGTCTGTGGTGTTGGAAAATGATGGATTGACTTTGGATGGATTAATATGATTGGGTCTCTGAGACATCCAGATTAAAAGGTTCCAGGTCAGAGAATTGTAAATTATGTGTGGCACTTAAGAGTCATGTAGATATTAGAGGGACTGAAAATATGGAACGTCTAGATCAAGTTATAGGAATAAATAAGAATTTCAAAAGAGAAGTGGGAAAAAGATAAAGGCTTAGGGCAGTGGTCGGCAAACTCATTAGTCAACAGAGCCAAATATCAACAGTATAATGATTAAAATTTCTTTTGAGAGTCAATTTTTTAAATATATTTTATTGATTTTTTACAGAGAGGAAGGGAGAAGGATAGAAAGTCAGAAACATTGATGAGAGAGAAACATCGATCAGCTGCCTCGTGCACATCCCACAGCCAAGGTACATGCCCTTGACCGGAATTGAACCCGGGACCTTTCAGTCTGCAGGTAGACGATCTATCCACTGAGCCAAACCAGTTTCAGCTGAGAGCCAAATTTTTTAAACTTAAACTTCTAACGCTATTTCTTCAAAATAGACTCTCCCAGGTCATGGTATTTTGTGGAAGAGACACACTCAAGGGGCCAAAAAGCAGTGTGTGACTCGTGAGCTGCAGGTTGCTGACCACCGGGCTTAGGGTATTAAGAAGAACTGGCAAAAGAAATAAAAACACCATTAACAATATGGGAAGGAAACTCATATTGAGCTGTTGATGGCAATAAAGCAGGGAATATGGGGCATAATATGAGAGCAAGCAGGAGGATTTGATGCTGCAGAAAGTATTAAATGACACAGCTCCTATATGATGGCCCAGGTAAGGGTCAGCTCCTGTGATGGGCCCAGGTGAGGTCAGTTGGTGACATTGGTACAATCTCTCTAGAAGAAGCTGGAATCTACAATCTGATTTCTCCCCAGCATTAAGAGGACTGATCAATTTGCTGGTGCTAGGAGGACATTTTTTGGAGGAACAGAATACTGGTGTGGTTCAGAGGGGCATTCGCACTGTTCAGAATTAAGAGTCTTACTGGAGAATCCAAGACAAAATGCTACTGAGAGATCCAAAAGGTAGAGCATCAGGATCATGTTCCAGGTGTGTCCTATCAAGGGTTAGAAAAATGCTTCTCATTAGACTACAGCATGGGGCAGAGGAATTCTACTCTCTGGTGGGCAGTGGCAGCAATAAGGCAAAGTGTAAATATTAGAGGACGCAGTATCCTAAAATGATTCTAAAACATAGATTCCAGTACACGAAGGAAAATGGAAAGGCACAAATTGGGCAATTATTATCAGAATTTTAAGGCTAAAAGAGCAGCAAGAATGACTAGTTGGGCCTAGCCAGTTTGGCTCAGAGCATTGACCTGCAGACTGAAGGTTCCTGGGTGCTATTCCAGTCAAGGGCATATACCTTGGTTGTAGGCCCATCCCAGGTCGGTGCATATATGGGAGACAACAAATCATTCATGTTTCTTCTCTCTGTCTTTCCCTCTCCCTTCTACTCTCTCTAAAAATCAATGGAAAAATATTCTTGGATAAGGATTAACAACAACAACACAAAAGAATAACTTGTTTTAATCTCAGAGCACTGGATGACTAGAGGTCCCAAAATTTCTACCTAGGTTTAGGGAAGTCTCTGAAATCTGAAGCAAGTTTAAACTTGAAGGCTCTTCCAGCTATGAAGACTTTTGAATTACAGAGACTGAATTTGAGTATAATAACTCATAGGAGTGCCTTTGGAAATAATTGGTTCAACCAGGATGTATAGTAGCTGATATGAAAGCCAAATTGCAATCCATAAAGAAAGGAGTGAAAAAAATAATGTAATTCACGAAAAGAACTAATTCTGATGGAATTTTGCACTAAAAGAGAGAAAAGGTAAGAAAAGAGAGAGAAGAAAGAAGTTGAGGAAAGTATTCAAGGTCCAGAAAAAAATGTTTCAATTTGTATCTCTAGCTGATGAAAATAAAGACACCTATACAGAGAGGAGAACCAATAGAAAGAGGATTCATCCATGAAATTATGGGGTCCTAAGGTAGAAGAGAATGGCATAGACAACATGTGTCTAGGCCCAGAACCAATTTGAAGTTGCATCCTCACAGAAGGATGCTGTCTGCAGTGTGGTGAGAGGACTAGACTGAGTCTGAAGGCCCACACATTAGTCCTAATGCTGTCTGTAACCCACCATGATAGCCTGAGCAAGTGTGTCTTCCCTCAGAGCCTCTGTTTGCTCAAGAGTAGGAGAGATGACCTAGATCCTTCTAGTTTGTAACCAATCAGGAACAAGTAGACCATAGAGATGTGGAGGGGAGAAGAACAAAGAGAAAGGAAGATCTGACTAGGCTCCATGTTCTCAGGAAATTAGCAAACCTAACGATAGTGATGGTGAGGGGATTGCTAAAATAGAATAAGAATCCACTGAAGGAACACCAGAGCAAAGTAAAGCCATGAGAGAACGCTCTGCACAGCAGCTAAAACCTTTGCAGTCATGCCAGTTCTAAATTCTGGCTCAGCCACTAATAAGTTATGGGACCTTAGACAGACTACTTAATCTCTCTAAACCTGTTTTCTCATCTGAGAGATGAGAATAATGGTTCCTTTGTGATTGATATAAGAAAGTAAGGTACTAATGAGGAATTCAATAATATAACATATGGGTAGTACTTATTCTATAATATGGCCTATAGATGTGTTCAAACAAGTTCAGTACAATTTAAATAAATAAGAGAAAGACACAGCTAAGGATAAATAATAAAAATTCATAGTGACCACTGTAGTTCATAACTTGCCCTTCTACAGTCATCTAGAAGAGAGAGTAGATAAGGCAGTTAAGGAAAAGGATTTCATAGTATGGTAGAAGCAGAGGAGGACATTGAAGTGCATGACTGGAGGACTGATCATAAGCAGAGAAGAAAGGGGGAAGGGCCCTTTGACTGGGAAACCAGGGCGACTTCACAATTCAAGAGGCCAAAGGTCAAAGGAGTGTGAGTCTGTGGTCAAAAGGGATTGGATGAGGCAAGTGGGTTAGAGCATTTGGTCAGTAAAAGGAAACACAAGTGTAAAGAATTGAAAAGGGTCATAGAGAAAAACTTAAATTAAAAAAAAAGGACAAAGCAAGATGCAAAGAAAAATTCTGGAATGATAAATTTTAAAAACTGTGTTTTCTGGCAAACGAACGCTATTGTATAATGTTTTATACTTTTAGACTGTTTTGCCACAATATGTATAACCCATTCAATCAAAATATTGAATAAAGAGAAAGTACCATAAAACATAGACAGAGGCGCTGGAATAGAAGTGGCTCAGAAGATAGCATTGCTCCTTAAGTCCTTCTCTTGAAGAGGAAGGAAAGTCAAGGTCCCTGGATATGCCAAGGCCAAGGGTCCTCGTCCTGCACTGGGATGACTTGCCTGCCTTATAAATTTGAAGAGGCATCCACAAGTATTTTTAGATATGATGATAGGATAACCATACAGCTACCCCGAGTGAAAAATGCCACCTAGATTCATGATAACTTGCAGACCCCTTACTCAAGTGCCAGACACTGTTCAACACTATCCTAGTTAATCCTCACCAAAAGACCCAAGGAGAAATGGACTGTGGTTTTGCACTTTTTTTAGATGAAGTGAAGCACAGAGATGTAATGTCACTTCCTGAAGTCACTGAGCCAGGCAGAGCCAAGATTGACTCCTCAGCACATACATTTAACTGTCACGTTATAGAGAAATGTCAAAATAGAGACAAAATAGTTTTATGTTTTTAATTTGAAAGAATCATAATTATTTTTTTCTCCTAATATTTCACTCTGTGTGATTCTACAGTCCAATCTTTGCTGAATAACTTCTGGTATTTGCTTGTAATTTTAGAATCTTCTCTGGAAGGATGTGTCTGCAGGTCCAAGGTGGAAAAATTTAAAGTAAGACAGTAACTTCAAAACATTGAACCAAGTTGTGCAAAATCTCGGTTTTTTTAGGTTGTGAACATTGAAAAACTCAGCAGTCAAGTTCTAAAATTGTAATTGTAGCTTGGTAACACTATTAAATATGTACACTGTGGTCTTTTTGACAATCGCATTAATGCCTTTACAAAGGCTTCAGAAGTTCCATCACAGAAGCATGGATGCTGGCTTGATCTATTTATTACTCTTAAGAGTTCAGAGAACTGTCCTATTTTCTAATTAACACTTTTAAAGATAAAAGACCATGTATTAAATCAATCTAAATGATGGTTGTTTGTGAATCCCACAAGATAAGGCAATTTGCATGTTCACTTTGTACTTACAAACTACATCTGCACATCTCCAAAGCAGTCCCTTATAATGTAACCCTTTGGTGAGTGTTTGTAACTTGAAAGAAAGTTTGGTCTGCTACAGAAGCAGTGCCAGTTATCTAAAGGGCTTCGTTACCGAACATGATTAAGACACAAAGATATTGGGCTGTTCTTTTAAATTGTTTGCTATGGAATCGGGGGAAACGACTTTTAAAACATCCAGGATTAGAGATTATTACCTTTTTATGGGGAATTTAGGCAATTCATTTCCCCGAACAGTTAACTGCTTTCAAAGTAGCCAGTTGCCTCTCACTTAGGGTAAAATTCCTTTGATATGAATTAAATAGCTTGCTGATGAAATGCACCTTTCAGCGACCTGTTTGAGTTTCAGTGGATGCTGTAGCCCACTTCGTGATGTGAATTCCAGCATTATTGCCAAATCACGGTGGTGATTTATTATTGGATTTTCCGTACTAGTGAGTCAGCGCTGTAAGATGTTTACCAAATTAGACTTTCAAGAACAATGGCACTGCTCTCATTAAATGGAAGCCTTTGTTGCCGATAGAGGCTATTATTTCCACATGGTTATGATGTGGTGTGTTCACACTTGGGGCACTCATCAGATAGAGTTTCTTTGCTTTTGCAGGATCTGTCTTCATTGCGCTTTACGTGCTCAATCAACTTTGAAACCATGTGTAAAAGCCCCAGTCTTCGAATTCTAAAAAGGATCCTTTATCTTTCCTAAACAGTTCAACCTGTGCTTTTCTTTTGCCAAATGAGTCAAGAGCCAGAAATATCATGTTGGCTAGTGAAAATGATATCAGATTTTTCTGTTTCTTTTTTTTCTTTTTTTGTCTAAAGAAAATAGAAACCAATGCCTTATGTCAATTGGCTTCTCATGATTGTCTCCGTAAAAAGTAAAACATGAAAAATGTTATTGGGGGCACTGGTGAGATGGAGAGCATATCATGCTGACTTTTCCTGGGGAGAAACAGAGGACTTTTTAACACATTTATTTATTCAATAAGTATTTATTGACCATCTGCTGCATGCTGGGTGCTCTTATTCTGTTATAGGTGCTGCATACATAAATGTAAATGGAAAATGCTTGCTTCATAGAGCTTACTTTCTAGAAAAGCAAAGATGCAATAAACAAGTAACTCAAATATATATATACAGTAATGTCAGCCCATAATTTATATAGGTGCTAGATTTTCCCAATAAAATTAAAGTTCTTTAAACTCCTACAATGCTTGCTTACCCCAAGACCGATTTTGAGCTTACTTTAACAAGGAGAAGCTTTTAGCATAATACATCTCTAATATGGCAACTGCTGCCTATGATCTCTTGCACAGCTCTCATACTGTAGGTTCAATGACAAGTTTTCCCTAATAAAATTAGCACGTTCCAGCGCCTTACATTCTGTATCTAAGTTGGAATGATAGGAGGATGCTTCATTGCTGACAATTTGGGGCATGTTTCATTGTGATCCAGCTCATAAAATAAGCACCTGGACACTTTCTGAGGCCTTGTCTATGACTATTATTAGGTGATTAACAAAATCATAGCTCTTTTTCTTTATTGTGTCATGATTACAGTGAAACTGAGCATGGACAAATAAAACATATTAGTAACTCAAATCCCAAAGCAATGGACTCAGGGTTTGGCTTTTGTTCCCACTGCAAAACACATGGCAAATGATGTTCACACATGAGACCTTGTTTCCTTGGACAGTTCAGGAATCTACTATTCCCAGGACATTAGCTATCCCTCCACCCCCTTCTTATTCACCCAAGAATGCAAATGGGAATATCGGTGAGTAGGGGAAAAGTATTATAGGAATAACCTTGAGTCCTCTGCTCTAATTTATGTTTAAGTAAATCAGTTGTGAATGATTATCAATCACAACTTGCTTATGAAGCACTTCCCAAAGAATCATACTATGCGTGCCACAACAGCGCACTTAGAACCATCGGCCCAGATAGACGGCATTCTTTTAAAGTTAGATAACCACATGTGCTCTGAATTTTTAGAAATTCATTATGTCGTTAAATACCAATAACCAAAGCCAACCAGCGTCATAATTTAAGCACTTAATTTGCTTTATTACTATCGTTTTCCCCTACTTGGCTTCCTTTCTCTCTTCCATATGAAAAATTTGACGATGGGGAGGGGAGGGGAGGTGGTTAACTCTCCCTGAAGCAGGTACTCCCCTCTCCCTGCAGCGTGTGTCTCTCAGACCACCACTGACAAGGTGTTGATATGTGGAAGTAGTTACCTCAGGATGACTGTTCCTGCAGCCAGGCTGGGCGCAGTCACTTCAATGGAAAGCCCTACGGTCCCTGCCAGCTTCTCTGGTCCACAGATGTCTCAGGATGCAGCCCCCTTTCGTGGGTGCAATGTGGGGATTGGCAAGTGATCAACGCACCAGAGTTGATACTGACCTTAAGGTGGACCTCAACAAAAGGTAGGAAACTTGTGTGCTTCAGAAAAATATTTTGTAATCTTTGAAACCCTCCAAAATCGTTTGAAGAATTTCTTTCTTTGTGATTCAGGTGGGGTCATTGTGTTCTTCTGTGAATGGATCTTTTGCTTATTTGGGGGTGAATGTGGTTTTACATACTGTAAGTTTCACCATAAATCCTTCTGAAAATGCAAACTGAAAGCACACTTTCCTTCTCATTAAATCCCATTATCCCCAAAGAAAGATCTGAGTATAACTGTAACTGGATCTGAGCAGACTGTAAACCAGAAGTGCAGGCTGCCTAGTAAACAGAATAACAGGAGATCTCTGGGAAGGTCTGTCTCCATTCCAACTCCATAAGCAACTGCTGTGTGAAGTCAAATCTGTACATTAGGCTAGAGGTTTAAACCCCAAATAGCAGGATTGTGTGGCTTTGTAGCAATTGTTTAAAATTATTTTAATTATTGTGAGACAGGAAACATGTTCAATAGAAAATAAAACCATTAGCATGACTTCTATAGAATAATGTGGCTGCTTTTTGATAGGCAGCATTATTGGAGCTTTCCCACATTTTTCGTGGATAAATGGGAAAAAAAAACTTTTTAAAGTTTAGGATGTGCATGGGCACTAAGGAAAACCTTGGCTTAAAGCCCAGTTTTTAAAATTCAGCAAAGGGAATGGGAGTCTAAGAGAAGACAAATAAAAGGGGAACAAGAAGAGAGAATAAAGACCTGGACTGGGAAGGAAGCAAACGCTGAACTAGGAGAGGAGGGAGGATGGAAGGAAGGAATGAGAGAGCCTAGAGAGAAGGCTAAAACGTGGGAAAAACTGTCAGTGCTGTTACCTCAACACACAGAGCTTTCCAAGTGGATCGGCAAACAGAAAGCTCAAGTGTGCCTATAATTGTGATATGCTGGGAACATTCATGAGCCTCACACTCTGCCTGGGTGATGATACAGAAGTGCATTGTGGGCATGCAGGGCTACCACAAAACAGATGGCAAAGTAAGCACATGAGGATGGAGGACTTGGGACATCCTTCTGTCTTGTGCTCCTTTGGGACTGATCATGGAATCTGTGCATTTATATTTGATATGATATTAATGGGGCCCATTTGGTACATCTTTAGGTTGAATAATTTTAAGAACATGCCACATTTTTATGTGAAAATCATTTTTAAATGTGGGAAAAAGTCAATGTGGTTTTTTTTCCCTCCATGGAGAAGTAGTTTAAAGCTTAAATATTCAGATTTAATTCACCATCCTACGGATTAGAAGCCAGCAAAATACTGAGATAATGAGGCAGAACCTCTGTGGAGGTGAGGATACAGGTCTTGGGAGAAAAGCGTAGGATATTGCAGAAGACATACAACGAAAGAAGATATTGGTCCTCTTTCACCTGGAGAAGTAAAACAACAATCCAAGCAGCCATGTCTTAAATTAACTATCTTATATGAGCATTTGTTTCATGAAACTATTTATCAAAAGATATACCATATCTGAATGTCTGCAAGAGAAAATCATCCTATTCGTTGTACTGAAGACCTCTGGTTCCACTATAGATGTTTTTGCCCATGGAGACAAGATTGGAGAAAAGTTTTCCATCTCCATGATAATAGTGACCACAGGTTGGAAATTAAGATTTCTAAGATCTTGGCCTAACTCCTATACATGTTGCTATTTCTACAAGTAGAGTCTCCATTCATCAATCTCAAAATAGAGAATCTATAGAAAATGTGTATATTATGGATTTGCTTGTCTTCACTATTATAGAGCAATCCCGGCCCACATTTAAAGATATACTTAAAGAGAATTTAAATATGAACAGATTCATATGTTCATGCATACACTATGGAAGAAAGGAAAAAGAAAAAAAATATTATGAACTTTTTTCTACAAAGCATCACTTCTTACATGTACAGTATTTGGGATAGTCTTCCTTAAGTGACATTCATTCTTTTATCAGTTAGTGCACTAAGAGCAAATGATGCTGTATTTATAATATTCATGATTATTTTTGTATGTTTATTCCTGCTTAACCACAAAGTTACTTGAATTGCAATATGTTGGCTGTTCACACTGTCCAATAGTTAAGCCCTGCTGCCAAAAGGAACAAAGTGGATGCTTTTATATGAGGGGCACCTGATCTGCTTCAGGGGTGGCAAGGAGGTTGAAAGGGAGGACGTACTTATTGTATCCTTGTTTGATAATCACCTCTATGCAATGTATTTATACCTAACATTTAAAGGCCTGTGTGAATCCTCCAAGGGCTAAGTAATGTCATTTTCTTTTGTGGTGTGCTATTTTTATGCCTATATACCAGTTCTGCCAAAAATTCCCCATCACTCCTTCTTCATTAAATATCAGCAAACCATAAGGGTTAGTTCTGAATCACCACTTCAATTTCCTCAGGAAAAATTGTTCTTTCTTTGGGTCTGTAAGCATCCAGGCCAATATCACTCATGTCTTATTATGTAGCAAATGAAATTAAGGCGACATAAAGGCAACATGAAAGGTAAGCTGGCTTCACCTGTTTATTCTGAATACCACTGCGATCTGCACACCTCAGACCACAGGCCTCTGCACTGCAACACCAGTTGTTTCCTTGTGTCCCTCTAAATGGCAGCACAAGGCACCTAAATGTGAAAGTCGCCTAGTCCTAGCTCCTTGCCAAATCTGCTCTGAGAGTTAGCCAAAGAACCTCACCAGTTTACAAAATGACATATGCCCTGCATGTCCCATGCAGTCTTAATTCTCTTTTAAACCTATACACAAAAGACAGGTGGCTTAAGGTTGTAGTATTTTACTTGCATGTCAGATTGCTGAGTTCCTTGCTTCTTTGGAGGACATCAGCAGTACAGCAACATCCCAAAGACTTCCCTGTGGACAGTCCCACCTCTCCAACAGGTGCTGGGCCCAGAGACTGAGACCAGTTATAACTTTACCAGCCCTTTTCATTATAAGAACGTTAGACAGCTTTGATGAAAAAGTTGAGATTCACTGAACTGATGAATGTCAAATAAGTGGGAAAGGAACGGAGTGGTTTCAGCGCTGATCTGTCATCAGTGGATCAGATGGCAACGTGCTTGTTGCTAGCGCGGCCCCTGCCTCCCTCTGCTCAAATGCACCCAAGGAAGTGCTCATTTGCTGACTAGAAATTCACAGTCGAGGTCGACTGATGATGCAGTGCAAAGAGGCCTGTTTGTTCCTCTGCTCGCTCATGGATAAGCCAAGCCAGCCTTCACCTTTACGTGGCTCCATATGTAATCACATGATATCTGGAAACAAAGTTCAGTCACAGTTCACTAAAAACCTGTTCTCCCCTAAGAGAAAGGAAAAATGGAGGGGGGAGGCATGATTTAACAATCAGTAACAATAAATAAATAAATAAATAAATAACTCCATGTGCCAGACTGCAACTGAAGATGGAGCATTTATTTAAGGTAAAAATATAGTAGATTAAACTAATTATAATACAAATTTTAAATTTTTAAGGAGTAGTTTTTTCTTCTATTTCATCATAACACCTTAAGAAGTTGTGGATGAACTTTAAGCAAATAGTAAGAAAAAGCTGAACCCAAGAAAGGTACAGTAGATACTGTCTTGAAAACAAAACAATCTTTTTTGTCCCTGCCATTTGTCTGAATTCTTCCTCCGGGCAAGCTGGACAGCTGCACTGGTAGGTTTTTTAGTCATGGATTGTAAGCCCCACCTGGCTAGATTTGTTTAGCAGACAGCTGGCAGAATTAAATAAAAAGAATGGGACACAAAATGCTTCCCTGAAAAAAGCTGAGAGAATACTTTTTGGCTGTTTTAGCTTTTTGGAGGTTTATGGTTTTCCACTTCTTTTTTCACACTACTCTTCGTGAATATATCTTGTAGATATTTTCTCTCAATTATAACACCCTGATTGGCATAAAAAATGCAGCATAAATGAAAATATCAAGTAAGCATGTCTTGAATGACATTTTTTTACTTAGAAATACCAATTTGCAGTTTATAGAAGTCCCCAAGAATGACATCAGTTTTAAATTAGCATTTTTTTATTTCTACATTTTCTTTTGCTATTTTTTTAAAGCCAATAAAATAGATTTTCTTCCTCTGGAATGTTCTCTCTAGCTTAAAGATAAGAAGAAGTCTAAATTGTGGGAATGGCATCCTTCTGCATCTGTTTCTCTCTCAAACCTATCAAATATCTAATTTTTGGCATGACTGCTGGCTCCGACAGGGGGATGACATAAACCAGCTTTGTGGTTACAAGTTTCACTTTTAATCTCATGGAAATAAAAATAAGCACTGAAATGTCCCTTTATATGTGACAATTTGGGACTCTTTTCCAAAAGCCCAGGCAGAGGGGCGTTGACCTGGTTAAGCTTAACACACAGCACATGCAGAAGTGTCTTGCATGTTTATGCTAAAAAGTGCAAGACAAACCTGCCTTCCTTAGAGCTTTGTTCCCATCCGAAGTGTGGACAACAAACAATGAGAATGGTATGACTCAGTGGCAGCAAGTTGCCAAAGGACAGCAAATGCATGCCAGTATGGGGAGAAGAGGTCACTCACTGAATAACCACATCTCTCCTGTGTACTTTGTCTCCTTCTATAAATGCGACAGGACTGGAATACCTCAACCATCATGGTTCACTTTTTAGCATGGGGAGAATCCAGGCTTTTCACTATACACAGTAAATATAGTATGCAAGGCTCAAAAAAACCAAAATGGTTTGGACATGATCCTGACTGGAGGAACTTCATGAAAATAGATTCCAATTGCTTATACATGAGCAAGGGGGAATGGGGCTCCTTCTTTTAAAAAACAGCAGGGCAGAGAAACATTCATGCTGATAGCCCAGCCAGCACCTATGACACGACAATGATCCCCCGCTACAGCAAATGGAAAACTACGTAACAATTCAAGTCTATTTTTACAGCCCAAGGAAATGTTCTGAATATTAAGGACCAGGCCAGGAAACAAACTCTTTAATTCATTACCTAATACTTGCTTTCCAGAGCAAAAGCCTGAGTTGGCTCCTCTCCACCCAGCCTGTAAAATCTCTACATCTCTCCATGCAACGTAGACTTTATGGAGCCAGGCATGATCTGTTCATTGCAGAGGACTGATTCTTCCTAAGAACTGTATCAGTATCATACATTTCAAATACGAGGGAGGCCTGGGCAGGCTAATCCCTGGGGCCCAAGTAAACCAAGTGGGGTCTCTCGGGAGGCTGTTGGCATAAAGCAAAAAGGCACTATTACTGTATATGCTTTCACATGCTTAGCAAAATGGGTCCTCATCAAAGACTAAGAAAACAGGCGTGGTGAGAAGGGACGAGTGAGGTCACTCTAGGTTTCTGCTTGACCCTTAAAGACAATCCAATCTTGGCTGTCATCTGACAGTGTTCTATTTAGTTTGATAGATACAATTACATCTATCTGGCCAGATAATTACAGTGCTGTGCATCTTCCATGTGTCGGTGGCTTAGTAGAATTAAGAACTATAAAATCCTTTTGTGTGTGCTACAGGAGCTTTCTTTTCCTTCCCCAATACAGATTTCCTCTCAGCCTCTTTCCCTGCCCAAGGAAAAGAAAAGGGAGAGAATTCCCTGTAAATTGTCGATTCTGCATTATTTTGTAAACGTTTCCTAAGAATCCATCAAGTCTGTCTTAGATCAACTTGCATCTCAGCCAACTTCTTTTGCTGAAGAAAATTGATTCTTGTTTACTCCTTTCAGAAAGGAGAGTCATGATGAATTTTAACAGGAAATCCTACTGTTAGAAAAAATCTCCCTCCTTTGGCTTATGGGGCTTTGAAATTTGTAAATGTGATTTAAAAAAAACTTTCTTAGATAAAAATAAAAGAGTTCTACAAGTTTAAAGCTCAATCTTAATAGTTACTCAACAGCCATATTTTTTCTTGTTTTCATCACCCCGATGAGCAGTGTATTATTCTGATACTTTGTTAAAAGGCCCTTTAATTGCAAATTGACCTTCAGTTTTTAACAAAATCACCCACCACCAAGCAATATTTTATTTCTGGATGAAAATTAATATTGTCCTTACTGTTTTAGCACACAGAAGCACTTAATTGGGGATGGTGTAAACTACTTAGTAAAATGAATATTCCTGGGAGGAAAAAGAGTACTTGCTAAAGGTTAATTCTATTCATTGAAATCTATGATAGAGTTTATTATTTTGATAGAGGTAAACATATTGTTATGGGAATACCATAGTATACATCCCATGGATATTTATTCAAGATCTATCTCATATTCAGCAATACAAAAGGGCTTGTATCATTTGTTGGATCAAATGATATTACATATTCTTGGAAGATGACTTATTTTTAAATTTCTAGAGTTAAATTTATAAACATGAAAGATTACTAATTTCTTCCATCACATAGAGTTTCAAATCACTAATTTACTAACCAATTACATGTCTGTTTCCTTTGCTTAATGAACCAAAGAAATCTGCAGACTCTGTGTGTTCACCCAGGGATCACTTTCCTGGTGGTAAAATGTAACCAGCTTCTTTGTGGAATGGAGTGATCACTGGGTGCCAGTAACACTACACTATGATGTGTAGAGGGGGAAATGAAGACTAGCTCATCTGAAGGAAGCTACAGGGGAATTTTAGATCAGCAGAATGCAATTATCCAAGTTGGCATTGTTCCAGGACTCCAAAAGCGAACTCTAAAGGTGGGTAAATTAAATAGCATCTCTCCTCAACTGTAGGATGAGCAACCACATTCCTGACAATAGTGATGCTTGTTCTATTTATTTGTCTTTGCTATGTGAACACTACTGGCCAAGTGCTGGCCATTATCATAGGAAATGGAGTGTGTAGATCATTTGATCAGAATTGAGAGCATTAGATCCATGATCAGACACCCTATATTCTTCAATTATCTAAAAATTAAAAGAAGGTATTTTTAGAATCTGTTTCAAGATACAGTGCATTGCAAGGCCAGTGTAACTCAGTCGATTGAATATTGTCCCGTGGACCAAGAGGACTCTGGTTTGATTCCCATACAGAGCACATACCCAGGTTGTGGTATTCATTCCCAGTAGGGGTTGTACAGGAGGCAGTCAATTGATGTTTCCCTCTCGTTGATGTTTCTAGTTCTTACTCTCACTTCCTCTCTCTCTCTAAAAATCAATAAAAACATTTTTAAAAAATACAATGCATTCATTGACAGGTACTCAGGACCACATGACTAAGTTCTGGCCAATGAAATGCTGTTGGAAATGTATACTCAACTTCTAACCAGGCCATAAAACTAGAATATATATATCCCCCTCTTTCTCCCCCCTCCTCCTCCTCTCTCTCTCTCTCTCTCTCTCTCTCTCTCACACACACACACACACACACACACACACACAGACACACACACACACACTCCTCTGGAAATGAATTACTTGGTGAATGAAAGGAGTTCAAATCCCTGAGTCTCAAGAACCTGCTTGAAGAACAACTGCCTAGAAGAGTCACTCAAGCTACATGTAGAAAGATTTGGGAGTTTTGTGAGAGTAACTAGAGATATCTTGGCTAATGTAATATCCATGATAGAAATGGAATGCCTCTGAATTCCAGAAGTGAAAAAGTTGAAAAGGCATTCCATGAAGGAAGGATGTGGTAGGATGTACATATTCATTTATTGCCTGTGAGAGTGTAAAATTTATACTAATGGTCTGATGGGTAAAATAGACATAATATATTAAATTGTAAAAACGATACATAATTCTTCTGCTTTGACTTCATAGATTTTAGAATTTTTGAAGAAAAATAAAAAATTAGTAATCAACATTTTTGTTCCTCAGAGCATTAGTTCTGATAATAAAAATATTATGCAACCTTAATGTCAGCAACAAAGAGATAGCTAACAAAGTTTGGTTATACCTTTATCAGAAGATACTATACAGTCATTGAAAGTTGTATATCCAGTGAATATTTTAGTCATTGATGTATTCTGTAGGGGTTTTCCTCTTTTCTCCATGACTAGCATGGAGAGAGAAGTAGGGTCCAGTTACTGAGTAGAGGGGCTGGGGATTGAGAAATAATAGGGAAGAATAGACAACACAAAAGTAGAAAATAAAGCTGGGGCTGGGTTGAATCTCTGCTCTCTGATGGAGAGACAGAGAATTCCAACCCAAACACAGCATGTTTATTTATACTAAAACAGAAAGGGGCTTCACATGAAAAGACTTAAAATCAAAGGAGCTTAAGTGGATCCAAGCCCTGCTCATTCCCTCCTTCCCCAGACTTAGCTGAATCTACATTTCAAGGGCTCTCCCCCTCCTCCCCTTCTCCTCCACTCACCCCCCGCCCCCGGCCTAACACCTGGAGCAAGTTAAAAGTCAGTACTGGGTAATGCACCTAACCCTTTTGGTGGATTCATTTCCAAAACATGACTTTGCCTGGCGCCTTTGATTCAGCTGATACTGATTTTTTTAAAAAATGCCCAGGTGTCTTCCCTGGGGGCCCTCTACAGTATTCAATAAGCTAATGTTTATCAAGCATATATATGATATGCTAGGACTTATTCTAGATGCTGGGATCTTAGCAAGGAACAACACAAAAAAGTTCCCTGATCTTATGATGTATGTATTTTAGGTGGTAAGACAAACACAGTACAATAAAAAAATAATTAATTAATTAATTGATTGATTCTAATAACAGACTTGGAAAATGCTCCACTGTGAATTTTTAAGTTAAAAATCCCACTATTATGCAGGATCTGTACATATACCACACATGCAGGCATAACAACACATACATACCCACCTCACACACAGAATTAAAGAGAAAAAGTCTGGAGAGAAAAATTATAAAATTCTGACATATGCATATCCAATTTTTCTAATCATGAGTGACTCAAAGTCCATGAAACATATACATGAGTTGCATTGCTGATGTATGTATTTGAAATATTAAGTGTACAGCACTAGGGTAGAGGAATCAATTCACATAGAGTACAAATGTAATTGGGCAACCAACCAGCAGCCACTTCACAAAGCTATTTTATTGTTACAAATCCAGTAATACTTTGCAAAGTGATTTAAATTATTTAAAAGAAAACACCATTTCTTTTTTAAAAGTTCTTGAAAAGAAAATAAAGGGTGGTGGGTTTGGATAGAAACCAGCTGCTGGTGCTGATAATTGAAGTGGGAAGAAAGCAGCAAGCTTAGAACAATAATTCAGTGATAGTTCTTGGCCTGAGGAAGAGGCTCATCATTTCCCTACCCCAAAAGCAACACAAGGGAACTCATGAAATTTGTTCAGTTTGTACTTCAGGGGAAAAAATCGCCTATCAATCCAGTGAAAAATTAAAGAATCACTACTGCTATGTAGTGGGCATTTAAATTTTCCATTATAATTTACTCTGTTTTCAAGGGTAACATATATAGAATGGGTTCATATGTTGATCTTTCAAGTGCTCAGCATGTCCATTTGCAATTGTCATACTGTCAACAGTGATTATTACTAAGTTGGGGGATTAACAATTTGTTTTTAGTGTTTACACATTTCTGCTTTTTAAAATATTTTCTAAAGAGAGTATGGCTTGCTTAAAAAATAAATAAAAACAAAAATAAATAATACATGTATACATAAAAACAAAAAGTACTGCTGTCTCTTTGTTCATTAGTATTGTAAATGCAAATGACTGGGACTTCCACTTCCTAATGGTATGATGCTCCATTGTATATGTACAGGTGGACTGGCATCAGTGGCTTCAAGTTCTAACCACAATACTCCCAATAGCCATCACATGGCAGGTGAGTGTAGGTAATGCTACTGGGCTCCATACCATGCCCTTAATGCCATAAATCACAAAGATACTTGGAGCCCTAGAAGGGTGGTTCCCATCCCTAAAATTGATGCACATCTGTCTATCCTTTTTAGAGTCCCACACCTTCAAGTGAAGTGCGCAGAGCAAAAAGTATTTCGGAAGCAGCAGATTTCTATAGAGACAGAAAAGAGAGTTTAACTTAATTACTTCTTAACTATCTCAACCAAAAATCTTCAGGCACTCTGCACATAGGCAGAAGTGTTTACAGTCATAGACATATTCTACCAGAACTAATTCTGTTGGCAACAGGGAGGAGCTCTGAATTAAGAGGATTATAAGGACCCTAGCCTGGCCCATGTGACTCAGTTGGTTGGTCATCCCAGGCACCAAGTGGTTTCCAGTTTGATTCCCAGTCAGGACACATGCCTGGGATGTGGGCTTGCTCCCTGGTAAAGGGTATACAGGAGGCAACCTATGATATGTCAATCTCACATCTGTTTCTCTCTCTCCACTCCTTTCCTCCTCTCTAAAAATAAATTAATTTAAAAACAAATAAACAACAACAACAACAAAATAACAGAATGTTGGAAGGAATCTAAGACAGACATCTAGTCCACCACCCAGGCAATATTCCAAGCAGAGGCATATTTATCCTGTTCTCAAAGCTCTCCATTGAGTTGAGGAAAAAAGACAAGGGCATTTATATTCATAATGTTTCTTATCAAAGGTGCAATATTCGCCACCTACACCATCTGCAGCAGTTTAGAATGTAGTAAGACTGAAAGTTAAACTCATTGATCTCAGGAAAGATAATAACATAAAATATAACTTCCTTCAAAAGTTTTGATGAAGAATTCATAAAGTGGCATCAGTGTTTAAGGCGAAAAACAGAGCCTTTTCTTGGCAATTGATGATCACTGCAATGTTCATAATGCAAACGAGAAAAATTCAGTTGTTGCTGTTGCCTATAGTGTGATGTTGTAAAAGTTAAGACCAAGGTCATAGCTTGGTATTCTCTGGGCAGGTCCTTCAGCTGTACTTTGTTCCATGGCTTCTAACCACAGCTCTCAAATTTTCAACCATAGTCCTTTTTATTCACACATCCCATTTCTTCAGATTTTGAAACTTGAGCTGTTTGGGATTTTTCAGGTTACCTTCCTTGATGCTCTATCTACTTACTGACCTTGCTTAGCAACCTCTAGTGATTTAATTCTTCCATGGCTCATTAGGATCTTTGCTCTTGAACTGGCATCAATATAACAAGTCAATATCCAGGTATTTGTCCTTGGCATTTCTGGTGGGGAGTGAGGCCATCTCCACCCAGTCAGGGTTCAGAGCTCCCAGAGGCCCCCAAAAGCCCTGTGTCTGTGCAGGAGCATCATCAGGCCAATGAATGTGCAATAGACCTGTAAGAAATCCCACTCTGTGGATGAGCCTACAGACAAACCAGAGTAACCCCATCTCCAGCATCCAACTGAGGAATTCCAGATGTCATATAAATGGATCTGCAAATAAACTTCCTCTGGGCTCATTGCTAGAAGTGTTGGAGGCAGAGAGGTCTATTTCTTTAGTCTTTCTCAAAAGCCATTTTCTACTGGCTTTCAGAGCTTTTCCTAAAATGACTACAGTCCAAGTGTTATTGAAGGAATCATGATTTTAGACACGAGTTACTCAAAAGAGTGAATCTTATAGGATTTATTCTTCCTAATGCAGAAAGTTGGTGTAAATAGACAAACTTACTTATGCACTTAGTATGCATAAAATGACGAAAGTTATGGCAAAATTTTTATGCATATCACTCACCTTTTTTTTCTCAACAAAAAAATAGGAAATTAAGTAATAGAGAATCAGTTGTACAGGTATAACAGACACAGAATCATTCTGGTACCTAGGGAGCAGAGTTCAAGTTGTCTTGCCATTGGACATGAGTATAAAGTTACTCACATACAATATAAGACATAGTTCTGTAACATTTATAAGATGATTAAAGTTCACCAAGGCCTGACCATGTGGCAAATTGGGAGCTCTTCACAGTAAGGAGAGCATGAGCCAGCACAGGCAAGTTAAGGGCTGGGGCACTCTATGCTCATTGAGCAGAATAAACTGAAGGCCACATGAATATCTGAAATTTCTGATCAAAGAGTGACACAGGGAAGCAAAGGGGAAAGTCATTATCAGCATCTAGCCACACCTGAGTAAAATTCAAGAAAATGAATGGACAAAACACTAGAAATGGTCTGGCCCTAATCCACTTTCTGGCAGGACCTAGAGGAAAGAGAAGGAGAAGGACCCAGGTTACTGTGGGAGATAAGCTAGTCCCAGAGCAGGATGACTTAAGAGACCTGGACCCAGGACCAACCCAGGTCACAGGGAGATCAGAAAATGGGTCACACTAAAAGGGTGATTGATAGCGAGGTGGTGACCTGCCTGATCCTATAGGCTGTTAGAGAGCATCATCTATTGAATCTCTACTATGTGTACTGTACTAGGCAATATCACCAACATACCTCAATCACTTCCTAAAAGAACCCTCTAAGATAGCCACTACCAAAAAATGCTTCAAGACAAAAAGCTCTCAGGCTAAAAAAATTTGGAAGATGTTGCATGCCATCAACACTCCCCCTACCCTTATCACACTCTTAGAGAATTGCAATGAACATTCAAAGCTCTGAGGTGCCCTGTATTAAAGATATAATTTTCATTTTATTTCTTAACACAGAATGTCCAATGAAACCATCTCCAACAAATGTGCCTGTATACTAATTCTTTCAGAGACATTCACAATCTTCTTTCTGACCTAGTTTTCCAAGAAACAGACTCTGAATATTTCTGAATATTTACATTTATAAATGTAAAATATTACCATCCTGGCCAATTTGTGCTGGTGGAAATGAGTAAAATGGGGGTGTTAGAAACTGTTAACAGAGTGGTGGTACTTAAGTTGAGATCAGTATAAATCTGCCAAGACAATAGCCTTCTGTGGCTGAAGGTCTCAATTTCTGGCATGATACATACCACAGATGGAGACTATATTTGGGTATATAAAAAATATATGAAGTGAATAAATGAATGGGAGAAAGTAGAAACAATAGCACATATTCCATCCCTGTACAATATATCTTCTCTGGGATGGAGACAATAAATTCCTCCCACATTATGTCTAAATGGCAGCAAAGTTCTTCCAGGATGGGCCTACCATAATAATTATGTAATTATGAACTCATGGAGAATTTGCTCTCAAATGTATCTTCTTCTGCCAATCCCTTCCAAACGGAGTGTATCTCCTTGCAAGTACATGTGAATCTTTTACTGCTTCTCTCTCCTCAAATCAGTAACCAGCCTTGGTGACATGGCCTCTGTAGAAGAAGAAGACTTAGGTCCTGGGCAGCTTATCCTGTGCCTATAATTCTTGGGGGGGGGCGGGGGGAGATAGTCTCATACAAAATTCTGGATTACCGAAAAAATGAACATCATTGTTTCAATAAGGAGCTTCTCAGAGCTGTTGTGTGCTACTGTGAGTTGTGGTTTTCTAAGAGCAGGTAAAAAAAGGCATGGACATATTGGATAGAACTTTCTAAGCTACATTTTCCCTAAAAAACTACTAGTATATTCACATGGAGCATTTGGGGCGGTGGGGGGTGGGGGGGCTGCTGCTCTCTCTCACCTAACTTTCTTTAGTGTGCTTAGCCACAGCTACCTCTAAGGCTTATTGTAAAGAATGAGTGAGACAATGTGAGTGGCATTTCCTAGCATAGTCATTTATAACAAAGTTTTAAAAATAATGTTCTTTAATAACCTGCAGGTATTGAGGAGGCCTTATTATCCCCATTTTGTGAATGGGAAAACTGAGGTTCACAGGATTTGAGTGACATTTGAGTGCCTTCAGTCAAACAGCCAAGCTTGCGGTTTCTGCTTCCAAATCCAACAAACTTTCCCCTGTGTCACTGCTTCTAGCCCCTGAGTAAATGTCACCCCCATAACAACATCATTCCCTACCAGGATGTGACATACACCCAGAAACTCACTTTGCAGGAGGCACTCTAAGCAAACCCAGGGGGAGCCTCACATTTGTGAATTCAACTCGTGGAGGGCTTCTGATCAGGAAACATGTGCTATCCAATTTTTCCCACACATGCCACTTCCCAGCTGGCCTATCACTGGGGGCCTGTGCGGTGTGGTCTGTTTGAGGCCAATAATCATATCACCATTGTAATGAGTGGCAAATCCTATGTAATTTACACATTAAAAGGAGGCTGAGATGCATGGAGAAACCCAGCCCCCGTTTGTCTAATGAAATTAAAGCTCTTAGCCAAATAGTGGTGCTGAAAAGAGATGTTTGGGAAGGGCTCTCCCAGGCTCTCTCACCCCTGCCTCCGAAGAGGAGGGTGAGTGTTCTTTATTCATGATCCCGCCTCTACCTAAAGCACTCTTACAATGGGACCGCTAAAACCAGGGCCTGTCTGGAAGCCTGATTTACACAGAGCTGAGGCCAGGCAGGGCTTACAAAGGCATTATGACTAGTTATTTTCAATAACAATTGAAAGGAAAAAGAAAGCAACAAAGATGGTTTGTGGCTTGGCAGGCAAAGCACTAAACTTCCCTGTCTCCTTCTCCAAATGGCATAAACAAAAGTTTTGAGCCATACCTGATAAAGCAATTATCTTAAGACATTTTTCTTATTACGTGGTAACTGGACATTATCATAAAACAAGGGTGAATGACACAGCTTTTGGAGCAACTGCTCTGAGCTTAAGCTCTGGAATGAACCATTGGTCTCATGATAAGGCAAGAAGGGGAGGCTGGCTCTTGCATTCAATGGTTGTCCAAATTCTTATGAATCCCCATGACTTTGAACCCCTCCTTCACATCTGGGAGCTAGCCATGTTGAAATGAGATAAAACAAAACAAAACAAACATAACTGGGTTTCAGTCTAAAAGTCCAGAACCTACTATCATGACGCTAGTTAGGATACAGGATGTTCTTGTTTGGTCCATGAAGGCAAAAAGCATGAACTATTATGGAGTATTTGGGTCTAGGAATATATGAGGAGGTATTAAAGCAATAATCTATGCATAAGGACAGTCAGAATAGATTGGAAAACGACAAATATTCTTTAACCTAGCTTAAACAACTTCTCAAAGGGGAAATGCTTTTGAAAAAAGAAGTGCTCACACGCTCACACTCATATTCATAGCCACACCCCTAAGCCTGAAAAATAAAAAGGTGTGTTGAGAAGCATCATTCTCCATTTGAGTTGCAGTTGATTGGTTACAATTCTATGCATTATATAAACATGATGGATTTAATTTTTTATTTCAAAAATTTTCATTATTTTGTTCATAAATTAATGCCAATAACATTTTTCCAGGTTTGAAATACTTTTACAGGCATATGAAAAACTCCTAGCTGTAGTCAGCATGCCTATAGTAACTAATGAATGAAATAGTCCTGCCCTCACCTTTCAGGTGCAAGCCAGATGTCATTACATATAAGAAGTGTTATCTATCTACCCATTCCAGAAAAGCCAGTCATTCTATCTCAATGACTCTTTAATATTCAGTGTATTTTTGTAATCTGTAGTTCTCCAGTATTTAATACTTACCATCTGTTTCCTAATGCTTGAATATAAACTTAATGACATCAGAGATACAAATGACTGTCCTCACCATTGCATACCCAGTGCCTAGAATAGTGCCTGACATATAGTAGTTACCCGATAACTATCTACTAAATAAATGAACGGCTATATGACTGCATGAATTCACCCATTATAGGTTAATTCTATAATAATATTAATTTAATAGATGAATGACTCCAAGTTGCATTTGTGTAGAGCTCATCATTATGATTTCTTCTCATAGAAGAAAGCCATTAGAAAGAACTTGACCCACTCTCAAGGTAGGTCAAACACAATCAGATCTAAATTTGCCAAGACTATTGAAAGAAAACAAAACTTTCCATTAAAACAGATCTATAAAATATTGAGACATAAAGACTATAGTTTCAATAAGTACACTAACAAAATTCAAGCTTAGCAACAAAACTGTCTAAGTACAATTTGACATCGTGGTGCAGACTGTGGGACGGAGAATGTGGAACTCACCTATAAAGCTCCAGCCCAAGAAGCGAGTAACAGTATCATCAGTGTCTCAGGAAGAGAAATGGGAGATTTCAAAGCCCTCAGTGGTGATAATTTACATACAACTCCCATTACAGAGAATGAGTTTTAGCCATCTTCAACATATCACTTTCTCTTTATAAAATCTTTATTAAAAAAAAACATCTGCTAGTATTGTGGTAGTCAGATAATCAGGGCCAAATGAATCTCAAGAAATACTGGAGTTAAAATTCTGTGATCCAAGGTAGTGAAAGCCAGTGGTGCATTATTCTGACTTAAATAGTTTGTTTGTTGTCTGTTAGCTATCTTATTTGATTTTCTCAGTAACTTCATTAGGTATCTAAGAAATATTTTCTCCCCATTTTATGGTGAAGAATCAGAAGCTCTGAGAAGTTAGGTGCCTGATTTAGTTAGGATAAGTTAGGTCATGCTACAGTAATAAGCAATACAGAAAGAAAGAAACACAGTTTGCTTTCCCATTACACCAATTACCCACAGGTTGGGTACCTCTTTGTGGCAGCTGTTTTTTTTACAATGGCTTAGCAGTCAAGATTGTTTCCATTTTGTGGCTCAACCACCTCAACACAGGGCCACCTTATAGGTTGAGTGAGAGAGACCTGGAGAATTACCCAGGAGTGTTTCGCAGACGTAGCCCAGAAGTGATGTACATAATTTCTACATGTAATCCATTAGCCCAAACTAGTCACACAATCCTATTTACATGCAAGGTTGCTGGGAAGTACAGCTTCCCATATTTCCAAGAAAGAGAAATTTCATAGGGAATATGTTTCTGTCATAGTGCTGAAGATTAAATAAGAAGTAAGATGAAAAAGTTAAGATTTGGTCCAAATCTGATACCAAGCCCAGTACTCTTTTTCTGACTGTATCTTTGCTGAAAGATAAGGATTATCTTTTTGTTGTTTGTTGTTGTTGTTGTTGTTGTTGTTGTTGTTGTTTGTTTGTTTGTTTGTTTTGTGTGTGTGTGTGTGTCTTTCTAAGACCCATATATCTGACATACAGAAAATACTTAAAATAGTTTTATAACAGAAGGAAGAGAGGAAACACAAAGGATATTTATTGCTTCTTTACTTCATTATTGATATATTCTTTCATGTATTGTAGAGGATAGATATGATATAGTCATCTAAGAAAGAAAGAGGGAGAAAGAGAAGAGATTAAGAAAAGAATTAAAAAGATAACATGACTCTCATGAGAAGGAAATCCATTTGTAATGTAAATTGGTATGTTCCATATGCCTTGAGTTCTTTGGCAGAGAGGTGCGATGTAAAGTAAATGCTACAGCAAAATTATTTAATAATAAGACTACTGTATTTCTTCCTCCATACAATTTACAGCAGAATCAAAGATCTATGCTTTTACACAGCCCTTCCAGGAAAAGCAAGACATGGGCAAGCAGAAATAAATTAAGTATCTGCCATTGATTGTCATGGATAGCACCAGCTTATTGGGCTAATACTTTATTAGTGTGCTATAGCTTGGATAATGATGGTCTTTTTATTGTTTTTGTGGTAACTCTTTATTTTAAGTATCTTATCATTATGAATTCATTTAGTATTGATTGCAATAGCACTGATCATAAAGAATTAATTTGGCATTACCATGAATGTCATATGCACTTCTATGAGTTCAGCTATAATTCAAAATTAATTAATATGGTAAAGTATTATTGCTTTGCAATTTTGCAATCTTTTAAAATGTATCTAAATTATCTTTATTGCAGCAGGTAAAATCTAGCACAAAATCCACCCAAAGCATTCTTTGGAGGGCAAATTCATTTAGTGAGAAGGGAGAGATCTGCCTTTAAAAAATTCTTTATGTCTTAAAATTTTGATATTCCTGCCCCAGTATTCATAATTATTGAAAGACTAAAGCCTTGTGTCTGCTGGGCTTCATTCCCTCTTGCTTGGCATGACTAGGGTGAGCAGTGTAATTGAGAGTTTACCTCTCCTCAATATCTTCTGTTTCTCACCAGAAGGATAAAAAGCCCCCAGCAAAGGAACTCCATTTACTCATAATGATATTGAATTACCAGAAGGTACAATTCAGGACACACTTCCAGTAAGTTGAGATTGTTGAATATAGGTATTGGTGGGAATTTGGTGAGTTTCAAGGTCTAAATCAAGTGGCACATGTCTGGAATGCTTGGCCTTCAGTTAAAATCCACTCTCACTGCCTTCTGTGGTGGCTGCTGCTCTGAACACAGTTGTGGTGACATGTATAGACCTCCTGGATTATCATGCTGCCTATGGCTGATCTTACATACATCTGTACCAGGGCATCATACAAAGATGACAATTCCTTAAAATGATCTGTTCCTTCTACTCCCACCCTATTGAGAAAATCTTTGAGGTTGCTCATCATCCCTATTAAAAGTGAATGTCATTTAGATCCAATAGATCCATTTCTCCATCATGGATTGATCATGAAGCAACCCAACACAGAGAATCACTCTGGCTTAATAAAATATTGGCGTTTTAGTGGAGAGGTGGGCTCTGTGAAACTATCTGGCACATGGGGACTGTCCCAAGATCAGACCAATAGGGAAGGCCGCTCTAATGGGCCCTAAAATTCCAGGGCCCACAGAAGGTACTGAGAAGGCAGAGTAGCACATATAACTAAAATGGAACCTTGAAGACTAATTTTGGCCAAAACAGAACAAGATTAGCCAAAAAATAAAAAAATAGGCCAGAGACCAGCTATGAATTCTCAGCCCAGGTGGAGTCAGCAGAGAGCAGCTGGGCATTAGAAAACTCCCAGGGCCTTGCAACAGCTGAGGCCTCCCTGTACTTGCTGGAGACTCTATCGAAAATGAAATCAGAATACAAAGTAGAAGGCCAGCAGCCAAACTGATCTGGAGGGGGAATAGGCTTATGCCCTTAATGGTTTCGTTAGTATCTAAGTAAGAAGTGTGTGCCTCCGGCAGAGCCCAGAGCCAGGGCAGTGGATACAGTAAGGCAGGACCATTGAGAGTTGTGGTAGAGCTGCTTGTGGGTCACCAGAAGGAGAGGACCTGCTGAAGAGTGAGCTGAGAAAGCCATATACACAGAGACCAGCCCCAGAGTGATCAGTGATTTGGAAATATTACTACAACATTTTTCTTAGGAATCCTAAGTCTGCTTTAATAAAAGTATCTTTGGTGATATAAAACAAAAATGGTTTTCTCTTGTAGCTTTCAAAGGCACCCAGTGAGGAAACCCAGGTTCAGAGTCCAAAATAGTTTCAGACAATTTTCCCAAGCTGCTCACTGCACTGTACATGCTATCCCTTCTTCTTGCTTCCACTGTGTTTTATCTTGGGGGAAAATCATGAAACTAGAAAGAAGCCACATCTTTCACTGGCCCAACCCTTTCTTCCTATCATGGAGAAATATAACAATCACCCTTGTCTTCAGTAGTTTTTTAGTTGGTATAAACAAAGATTGTTCTATTTCTTCTCTCTGATACCAAAGAGGTAAGAAGTCTATTCTTACCTTTCTAATTACTGATATTTCCTTTATGTTAGTTGAAAGCACACTGCAAATCAAACAACACAACTGCTAAACAGAGAATTCTGAAGTCCAGAACTCACCTGTCCCATCAGATGAGTTGAAGTTTTCAGGAAAAGGGAAGACTAGAACAAACTGAAGTGATTTGGTTCTTAAACACCTTAAATTAGCATGTCCTTTGATTACAGGCGTCTCAGGGCATCTTCAGTGGCAGTGACACTCCACTTGTTAATACACACAAGTTCAGCACCTCAAGGAGCCTGTGTGAGCATATGCATTCACCCTTAAAATTAGCAGAAGATGTTGCGGAGATAAGAGGGCATTCTTTATTTGTGCTATGGGAAGCAATAATGGAGATTTACAGTTCTTCAATACAGCATAGGATTCCCAGAATGCTGACTAACGGAACCACTTGGAGGTTTATTGATGTAGTGCCGTATTGGAAACACGGGTTTATTAATAAACAGCTACATGAGAACATAAGAGGCAAAAGGAGATAGCAAACCACACCACGGCATAAGAAGCAGGAAGCCCATGTGAAAAAGCATGTGGCTTGAGAAATGTGACTAGGAGATGAACTGCAGAGATCAAGTTATAAACATAAACATTCAGGGGAAACATTCAAGTGGAATCTATGCTAACAGAGCCTTTTCCTTCTGTTTGCAGGTTTTAGTAGCCACACATGTCTCTGAGCATTTCTCTTCCTTCAGAGGACAATAACAGAATCCTGGCATCAACTTTTTAAAGTTATACTAGCAAAAGATAAACCAAGCTCAAGATATAGAAATATATTTTTCACTGGAAAAAGTATAGGAAACACACACACACACACACACACACACACACACACACACACACAGAAACCAAATCCTCATATTTCTTGGCTCATAGTAGCAGGCTGACTAGTTACCCAAATTGAGCCGAATGCAAAATCACTCTGTTCTCACCATAGGCACAATTTACCAACTGGGTGCAGCAGACACCGGGCTGGCTCCTGGACTTTTCTTCTCCAATTAAGCTGCACAACCTGTTACCATTTTGCCAATGGACTCTATTTACTTAGGTTCTGCATAACTTGCCAAGTGCTCACTCTGTGGAATTCCCAGGAAAGAGAAAAGAACAATTGGGAAAAATTTTGTTAGCATCCTTTCTTTTAACTTTCTGTAGTGGAAGGGAAGGCATCAATGTGGAGCAGATGTGCTGAGACCAAATGCTCTCTTCCTCATGATTATAGTTGGTTATACCTGTGGATAGGCAAGCTAATTCTGCTGCAAATGTGCAAGAGAGGGTAGTACTAACGTACAATGTGTGGTCCTGGAGGCTTTGTTTCCACGTAATAGGGTGCTTCGTTTCACAAGTCCTGGCACATTCAGAAGAAACCTGAAGCAGAACAGCCCTGTGCATTTGGAATCCTGAGCTCTCTGTGTACTGTTTAGAGAGTGCCCCAATTCTCAGCAATGTTGACATAAATATTGCAGAATTTCTTATTTCGACTTGGAAAGTAATGATTCTTTCTACTTAATGTGCTCAGCGACTCAGCATCCTATTGTTTCCTGCCATTTGAAAGTGCCCGAGGATGTCATTATAACCACGTGTATCAATATTAAACCTTTACAAACAGTTGACTAAATGAGCTGTTATTATCTTTGTTTCTGAAAATAGTGTACCTTTTTACTTCATTTATCAGTAACTAGGTATAGTCGATTGCAGTCTGGTATTGATCCCAATATCTATACCTGTCAGAGACTACCTTTCTTCAAGGTCATTGTAAGGTCGGGTTATGATCAATAAGAATTGACTGTCTGCAAATAAATTTATGTAGCTGACATAATTGCAAGTAATGCCTTTTTTCAAATTAAGGTGGACCATTTTATGAAGCACATGTGTTTGAAATATTAATGGTAACATCACCCAATTCTATATAACGAATAGGTCTTGCCATAATTTTTGAGTCCTCTTTGTGTAACTGAAAGCCCATAAGCTCCCCAATAGTCATTTCTAAATAACACCTGCAGAGTTTCAAGCTAAGTGTTTCATGCGGATGCTAATGATATTTTCCAAGCAATCGTGTTTTCGTAGGTAGCCCCATGTGCATTTTAATTTCCAATCTTGAAGTCTCATTTCCATCTTTGCTATTTCAAAGTTTGGTAGAATTTTTAGTCATCATAATCAGAGGGCTGTGTGTGCTAAAAACCAACTTTCTTGAGTGGAAAGAAAATGCAGAGTGGATTATCAAAATAAAGAGCGGATTCCAATGCCATCTCCCTACTAGGGTCCCCTCACACTGCAGGGAGATGCACTTGTGATCAGCCTGCTAGCCACTGGATGTCACTGATGCTTACACAAATGGAGCTTAAGGGGCATTTATCTGACTGTAAAAATCATGACTTCAGTAGAAAGCAGTTTAGCTAGAAACATTTCACTCAGGCAATTTCTAATTTCAGAAAAATAGGCTCATAAAGCTCACAAAGGCGATACCCAACTTCAAGCGTGATTAGTTTCAGTTGTTTGTTTCAGCTTTAACTGGAATATGAATAAACAGCAAGTTTGGGGAGTGCATTCCATTTTTGACAGCAGCTGCCATTCTCCTTTTAAAGGGATACATCCTGAAAGATTTATCAGCAGGTCCAAAAAACAATAACTTAGAAAATATTTTTAATTCTATAAATACTGTTGTTTTTTAACACAATGTCCTACATTTAACAGTTTTCATGAGAACACATTCTTATTTTAAAAATTAAAGGTTAACTGAAGTACTTAAAATGTACTTTTTTTAGTCTAAATGATTTGGATTCAGATTTTAAACAAGAAGTAGAACTCAGTAAAGTATAATTAATGATGGCAGATGTCAGAAAAGCATCACTGAATGAATTATCAAATGGCCTCTCTTTCTAGGACCTACTAGGGAAACCAATCAGATCTATCAGTAGATGGTCTACAGTGTAAATATGAAAAGATTAAATAGATTGGAAAGTCCTAACAGAATGAGGATTTGTCTTTTGTCTTGAGTGTAGACACAAAGCAAATGTAGTTATGTGAGTGGCCCGGAGGAAAGGCACTATATAAGAGCAAAGAATTATGACAAATGACATCAAAACAGACATGCCACCATCCCAGAGCTTGAGCCATTTGAGAAGCTATTTTGAATTAATAACGCATGCCATAGTGATTACATTTGCTTAGCAGAAACATTTTAAGAAATAACAGCCTGCAAGAGGAAACTGAAACAATAGCTCTCTATCTTTTTATATAACATATAATTGCCATTTTTCCTCAGAGAGAAAAGACTTAAAATCCATAGTAACTGAAGTCTAGATTCTTATTTTTAGGTGAGAATATATATGCATTGGCAGCAAAATAAATGTAGTATTTCCCCCACAAGTATTATTACTTACTGAAAATATAAATTCTTTGAGACTAGATCACCCACTGATAGCTAATATTGTTAGAGCTAAAGTTGGGTATGTGGAGGAAATGTAACTAAATTCAACAAAAAATTTTGCAAGCAACTCAGTGAAGGCTATGGCAGCAATCCAATCCAATCACAGTCCATTATCATCCTCCCCCAAAAATATATTGAAAATACATATTTATGTGCATTTGTGCAATTTTATCTGTTGCTAAGATAATTAAAAAGCAAAACTCTTTATCCAAATAATGAAGGCCAAGGAAATATGTCACAAATGCTCATAGCTCAGGTAGCCAGGAACACCTGGAATCACATCTTTAGGCCATTTGGTGCTTGGCAAAGGCAGAAAGATAACACTGTGGGAGTTCTCTCACTCCCTCTTAAACTATGTTTCCACCTTAAATAAATTAAAGCATGCAGCAGCAGTAGGTAAGGTGGTCAATGCAATTAAATTCAAAACCTGAATGTATTGAACTTTCTGCAATTATACATGGGTCATCTCTGGACAATATGTTGGCCATCTGGTAGCATCTGTGCTGTTCCCTCTAATAGAGTTCCTGCTGTGGCTCGAGGCCATGACAGGCAGTACTAAGCAGGTCACATGTTGTGTCTTTCAGCCATATTTAGGTCACAATTTGGGATGGGAGGAGGCAGGAATTACCTTTTTGCACAAAGGCAATAAAAATGAATAATCCCTTGTAGGTATCTTGTGCTTTATTAAATAGATAGGGGTAAATTTTACAGTTTTGTTCCATGCTTCATCCCAAGTTGCACAAAATATAAGACAAAATACCATATGCTAATGGTTAAACAGTTGTCTGTAAGTTTCTTTTTCTCACATACAAAAGAATTGATCTTTTTAAGTGATGGTATATCTCTTTTGTCTTATTTTTGTTTTGTTTCGTTTTGTTTTTATTTTACAAAAGGGAGGGATAGAAGAGGAAATTCAAAATCTTTAAATTAGTCTTTAGGTAATGGACAGAATGCAGAATGATCTAGAATGCTGGGTATATTCTAGAAAAGTTTTCTTGGGAGAGGGGTGATAATGCTTGTCTTTTAAGTGGAAGGAGTTGCAAATTATACACACATATTTTATCTTCCTCTAGATAGCTATCAAAAGCTTACATCTTATTAATTGACTCACATGGTGTTTAAATTGACACAGACAATGTTAAAATGTGTATAAAAATCTCATCAACACTGAGAAACAGAATGCTTTTTTCCCAAGTAAAATCACTCTAGACATGTGAATATGAAATAAGTCTTATTAAATATTACTTTTGACATTAACATGAAGTTCCCAACTCCCATATTTACTCATTGCTACCCAAAACAACTACAACATGTACATTTTTAAAGTGTGAACCTTAAACCTATTATCTGAGTTCACTCGATAAAGATTTTAAAATGCAATATGGACAAGAGTCAAGTCCGACATAAGCAATTCCAGTTTGACATCAATTAGTGAGTTGCTTTTACTCTTATAGACATATTTATAATGGAAAGGAGTGCATTTAGACTTTAAGGTCCTGCCAACTAATCAATTTGATGAACTAATTGATAATAAATGTTAATTGACAACTAACAGCAGTCAATTAATTGCAGTTCAAATGCAGCTCCAGGAAGCTGAGTTGAACATTATTCTACCTCAAGCTACTCAAATAATAGCTCAGCAATGACTTTGCAACAGGCTATAAAGGTCAAAATGGGATCGCCTTTTCTTTATTAGGGGTTTGAGATCCCAGGGCACAGGTTTACAAAACCCACAGCAGCTGCACCCGAAGCTCCCCTCCCCACCCCAGAGCTTAGCCTCATTCTAGGAGACAGTTTGCTGGCTTCAGAAATGTCTCCTGTGGCATTTTCCCTTTAGGTCACAATGTGGAAAGCCAGTACTCAACTCCAAAGAATCAGTGTGGGTTCTGCCAGTTATAGGATCTGTCTCTTTGATGGAGCCACTTGACTAAAAGCAAAACCTAGATTTGAGGTAGTTCTTTTTCATCATGTGTCTTTGTAGCAGGAAGGATATGCCACATTTTCTGAGCCCATACAATTACAGGGAGTTAAAGTTCTTTATTTTAGTCAATTCATACAGAGTAAAACCCTCACAACTTAATCTGAAAACTAAGCCTGTAATCTCAAAATCAGACTCATTTGTAAATGTAATAAAGGTCTCACTGGCCTTTTAGACTCCAGGGACTCTGCATTTTCCCTTTGGTTCGCCTAAAATGTTCTTTCCCACATAGTCTCGTGAACAATGCCTTAACTTCATTCAAACCTCTGCTCACAGGTCCCTTCCTTGGAGAGGGCCACCTTGGAGGTTCTACCCAATCCTGCAGACTCCCTTGTTCACTTTCTCTTCACTCACATTGCTTTATTTTTCCTCACAGCTCACATCACCTGGCATTACATACTCTCTTGCTTATTTATCACTGATCTTTCTCACTTAAATGTAAACTCCATGGGGAGGGACTTAGAACTATTCCCTGTGTATCCCTGGTGCCTACAGAGTGCTCATGGTGGGTCCTCAGTACTATTTACTGAATGAAAGAAACCATTCCAAAAATCCTCCCTCCAAATGAACTGCTATGATCACATAACTTCTGGCTCAGAGCAAACATCCAAGAAGGGCAGCATGTTGGAATGGAGAGGAAACTGAATAGGAGAGAAGAGAACCCAACACTCCCCTTGGCTTCGTCAGCCTTGTCACTGTGGGAAAATAACTCTGCCTCCCTGGAACTCATTTTCCTCATTATAAAATAAGAGGCTTTGACAAGATGACTTTTAAAAATTCCTTCTCACTCTAAGGTTTCCCTGATTTTCTAATTTAATTTGCCCTCTTTGGGAAAAAAAAAAACCACAATTCTCCATTGTTCTTTTTCTGGCCATATTCTCCTTAGGAAGAAAAATAATAATACAATAGAATCATGTGTGTTTCATAAAAATTGTTACCTCAGAAGGCTTTATGGAGTTAGAAAATGTCACTATAAAGTTAAACAAATGGCAGCCAAGGGAGAAATGAGTAAGAAATAGAGGGAGAGGCTAGATATGTTAAATGAAATTTCAAGTGAGACGTGAGATTTGAAGAGACAGCTGGAGTGAGGAAGTCCCTCTGACAGGAGTGAGGGGAACTGGGGTTCAAAGTACTGATGGGTGGAAAGGTAGAGGTAAAATGGGTCAACAGTTGAGAAAGTTTTAAAGAAATTTTGGACTTTAAGTAATACAATGTAACGGAGGGTTTAATTTTAAGAAAAAGAAAACACCGTAATTCTGAAAGTGATGCAAAAGAGCCCTCTAAGGGGGTGTAGGGGTGATCTACAATGGCCATGTGATTGGTGCGAATGATAATCCCAAACTTTCAGACAACTGTGAGCATTTAGGGGGCATGAGAGAATAAATAAATAAATGTAGCTGGAATCAAAGCTTCTGGCTATGATGACATGGATTTTTACATCCTTGTTCCTTCTTCTTGAATCACATCCAAGTCAAACTCCCTAAACCCCTAATATGCTGACCATGAAAACTCACATTTTTTGGAAATTTAATCAAAGGGTTTATACTTATTTGCTTTAGAAGCCAGTTGGTTGGGTTCTTCCCAGTTGTTTGTTTGTTTGTTTGTTTGTTTTTGTGTGTGTTTTTTTTAATCAACGATCCTATACCTGCTTTGGTCTGTGTCTCTGTTTTTAAGAAAAAACATTATGTGAGAAGCTGGTTCAGTGACCTAAAGTTACTCTTTCATCTTCCTTTTGAATGTTGAAATGATACGCTGATACCTTGGGGTAAGATGGGAAATCCTATTCCACACGGGATAAACTCTTATGGAATGTCACTGTCATGGGCAAATTCAGATATTATTTCAATAAACTCCTTTGAGCTACATAATCTATGAGTTTATGAAAAGACCCTCCGGTTTATTATGTGGACTATAAATAATCTATATGCTCTTTTAAACAAAAAATTCAAATGGCAGTGCAAGGGCATTAAGCTTTCCCCTCCAGTTACATCAGATCTGTTTGCTGCCAGCATAGCCTCCTGATAGAACAGCAGGGGCTGGGTCAGTTCTGAATGTAACTCTGTGAGAATAACAATTGCCTCTAATTTCCCACAGCCTCTGAGTTTGTGGTGGGTGAGCCAGGGTTCCGAAGCACATGAACAAGCTGAGTCTATTCTTGCCACATTTTCAAAAGGAGCAAGTGAGTTTCCCTTGTTTCTCCTTCTCCATAAAGAACTCTTCACTACCTTCTCAAATTTCCTTCACTACTGAACAATGTGGATTTCCTTCTCCACACCTCCTTCACTTTCTTCCCCTAACATCTCTACCCTCTTTCCTTTCTCATTCTCTTCTTGTGTGTCCTCCTTTGCTCTCCATTTCTGCACTCACACCTATCTTTAGATTCTAGCAGATTGAATAATGACCAACAACATCTGCCAATTTCCTTTCTCATTAGAATGCAAGATAAACTTTTTTATCCTCTGGGGTATCCTATCTAATAAAAGAGTAATATGCAGCTGAAACCGGTTTGGCTCAGTGGATAGAGCGTCGACCTGTGGACTGAGAGGTCCCGGGTTCCATTCCAGTCAAGGGCATGTACCTTGGTTGCGGGCACATCCCCAGTAGGAGGTGTGCAGGAGGCAGCTGGTCAATGTTTCTCTCTCACCGATGTTTCTGACTTTCTATCCCTCTCTCTTCCTCTCTGTAAAAAAATCAATAAAAAATATATATATATATTTTTTAAAAAGAGTAACATTCAAATTGACCATACCTTTGCTACACCCACAAGCCACACCCACAAGCCAATCAGAGGAGGGCCACAGGGGACCTGGTGTTCACTTGCGGCTGAGGCCAAGACAGGTACCAAGCACGTGAGGCAGGGGGCCGCTGCACCGTGTGTGTGTGTGTGGGGGGGGGGGGAGTCGCTGCGGTGCAAGTGCACAGTGGCTGCTGAGTGTGGGGTACCCCCGGTTCTGGGCGGTTGCTGCCACCAGGGCTAAGGCCAGGGCTGGGTGGACAGGGCTGAGGCGGCCTGGGCAGAGCCAGCTATCAGCCTCATTGCAGGGTGCCCAAGGCCTAAAGCTTCGGTAAGGGGTGAGGGGTCAGTAGGACATCCCCTGAGGGCTCCCAGTATGTGTGAGGGGGCAGGTTGGGCTGAAGGACCACCCACCCCCATGAACAAATTTCATGCACTGGGCCCCTAGTATTTTATATATTCTAAAACACACTGTATGGCTCCCCAAGGTTCATTCACAAGCCAGTCCAGATTCAGAGATGTTACCTTGAAAATATTCTCTGATAGCATAAGGGTTATGAAACAGGAAACTCATTTCTTTATCTTTGATTTTCCCAGCCTAGCCCACCATTGACATTAGTGTAGAATAAAGCAAATGAACAAATAAACTGAATGGGTGTTTGGAAGTAATTTGCAAGTAACAACAATATGTACACATTGACATAGATTTTGGGGGCAACAGCAGAATAAAAACAAATTAATAAAAACTAAACAAAATTCAAAAAGTAAACTTAATGGTAAACAAAAAGAAACTATTTGGGGCTAAAATGCAAGAAATCTTTAGGGGAGAGGGATGACGTGGTGAAAACTGACCCACGTCAATTCTATTAGAAAAGTGGATGATGTAGCAGAGAATGCAATAATTGAAGCAGGCATCCAGTGTTAAATGAAAGGACCCAGAGGCTTTAAAGACAGGGTCAATATAAAAATATTAACTTTAAAAATAATAGTATTGCATAACAAACATTTAGACTTACTTCTTCCCTAAGTAGTTTGTCCTTTTCTAATTAGGATCCCATGTAGTTACACTAATGCTAATGCATCCTAATTCATTAGTAGTTAATTGGCCTGATTTTAAAGTAACTCTTCCCAATAGCATTAGGATAGAATTCTTGAGGAAGATTAGGATAATCTAAAGAGTAGAGCTGACTCAAAGACAACTTTTGAAAAATCGAAGAGTGAGATGTTGGTATATATTGGATTGTCTTGGGCACACACCCAGCCACAGAAAGGTTCCATTGTGCCCTGACTTCAGTGCCTTTCCTTCATCACTAATTCAGAGTACAGTTTATAGAAGCTCTTGCTCTCACTGCCCACCTATTTTTCCACATTGTTTGATTAAATTGAAGAGAATATTCTATCTTTCACCAACCCCTTTTTTAAAAAACAAATACTAAGTAACAATGAGCCAATACCTATTTTAAAAAACTCAAATATCACTGTCTCTAATGGCTTATCTAATGATAGGATCAATTTTGAAAAATATTATTTTCAAGCCTTCAAATGGTAAGGGAGAGGGATGAGCTAGTCCCCAAAACTAATATGCCAAAAACCTGAAAACTTTTTTAGTAATATTACAAATTACCCCCATAACCCCATTCTATTTTTGAGGAAAGCATCTGACAAATCCTTTTAGGGACATTCTACAAAATACCTGACCAGTACTCTTTATTTATTTATTTAATATATTTTTATTTATTTCAGAGAACAAATGAGAGGGAGACAGTTTCTATCACACCATCTGTCTCTCTGACCTCTTGACTTCCCTCCATTCTCCGGATCAAAGTGGACCATGGATACAACAGAAAATGGACACTAAGTTGCAAAGTCCCAAAGTGGCCTGATGAAGTGTTCAGGAACCTAACTATACTCATATCCTTTCTAAAGTTCCTTTCCCTCTCCCAAATGCTTCATAACTCAAAAGTCTTAATTCATCAGCATGGAGGATGCCAAGGGTGACAGGTTTGGGTCACTCTCAGGCAACTTTTTATTGGAAAAATCTTTGCAGGGCACTTATAGCAACTCCTGCCTGGTTTGGTTCCTGCCAATCAATCATCAGGCCTGCGTCCCCTTTTGGCAAGTGGCCAGAGGAGGGTGCTCTGTTGTTAGAGGAAGATTGCCCAGGAAGAGAGGGAAACAGACAAATAGGGATCCTCTTCACTTCTCATCTCCTTTCAGACCTGCAAGGGGAGCCCTTGTGGTTTTCTCCTTTTTCGTCTCATCCTGTCACTCTCTGGTCTTTGAACAATAGAGGCGACAATGGTCTTGTCTAAATGATTTCACAGGCTATTATTCAGACACTCAACTTTTAACATTTCAATTTTGTCATTCTGTTTCCACACAAAAGGTGCACTTCTTACAGTATAATGTCCTCAGAATTATGTCAATGAGCAGTAATGGCTTTTAGCATTAAGTTGATCATTAACAACAGCATTATCTGAGGCATAATCAGTACTTCAGCCTTTTGTGTAATTATGACACTACAGGATTTGAAACTAATAGGAGGATGCTCTCATAACAACATATAAAAATATTTACATGGTAATGAAAGGCTGGTTGAAAGCAAACATTCTGAAATAGTATAATGAGTAAAAATACGAACTTAAATGATTTACCAAAGGTGAGCTTCTACATAAAAATAGATAAATAAATAAATGAAATCATTGTAATGACATTTCTTTGTTCATAAAGGTTTGTATATTGTATCTAAACATCTATGCAAGAATCCTTTCAGTGAAGTTTTATAAGAAGGGCATATTCTAAAAAAGTTTGTATTTTTTTAAATGTGAATAAGGTAGAAAGAGGATTCTGTGTTTCAAGTACTATGTTACCTTCCCAAACTTCCATGCTATTTGGCAAAGAAGGTTGATTGGGACTCTTGGGTACTGTTTTATGCCTCCCTTCCTATCTCTTGCATGAGAAATCATTCGGGGGGAAATTGTGTATATTAACCACCAATTCAATGGATGCAACCATGCAGTATTCACAACGGCATTCAAGACACAGGAAAACAATTGAGGTAGTGACACCAAGTCTGGATAGATGCTCAATTCTAAATGAACCTTGTCTTAAACATGATTTTGGATCTCTGTTAGAATTTATTAATTGTAGAGAGAAAATACACATCATCAAAGAATCCAGCCCATGTTCATATAACCATAAAGCGTAACATGCATGCTGTTTCTACCCTTTGATAATCAAATTTCCAGAATTCTATCTTTTATGGAACTCATAAATCCAGATACAATGCAATGTACAAAGATGTTTATCACCATATTATTTATAACTGAATTTCAAACCAACCTAAATATCCAGAGACAAATGATTAAAAAACCAATGGCTACATTTTCATGCATGATGAAATATAGCATAGTAATTTCTTGCGGTGTTTACAAAAAATAAACACTTAATGAAGAAAATATTTACAAAACTAAAGAAAAACACAAAATTACATTGTCTGAGTGTGTGTGTGTGTGTGTGTGTGTGTGTGTGTGTGTGTGTGTGTAAAACAGGATGAATAAGAAAAAGGGGGAAGGTGGGCTGGTAGAAGAAAATATACCAAACAAATAGTGTGGTTTTCTTGGATAGTGGTTTTTTCTTCTTCTTCTTTCTTCTTTGTACTTGTCTGTATTCCCATGTTTTCCTCAAAGAGAATACATTTTTTTGACAATTTAAAAAAGGATGGATATTTAGCTCTGTTGTTTAGTTGTCTTTATTAGAAGATACTGAACCAAATATACACCTAACAAGAACAATACGCAACATCCATGGTTTTCATTGTTTCAAACACTGAAAGACAGTCCTTTGATTTGAAAATACAAAACCTTTGTGTGAAATATATGTGCCATTTATGTGATTTCATCTGGGCCACAAATCTTCCTTTCTCTGATTGCTCACACACACACCAACACCCCCCCACACACACATACACATACACACACACACACATACACACACTGATAAACCAATATCATTTCCAAGTGTATCTACCTGTGCCTAGACAGCATTGCTCCAGCTCTTTTTGTTTGGAGTTACTTCATTTCAGTTCACATTTACCTTTTCTGAGCCTGTCTCCCAACATCAGTGCAAGAATTTTATTGGGAATGGAAGCAGCATATTTTGAGGCAGGTTGCAAGGCCTTTATTCCCTCATTCAAGGAACCAGGGAAACATTGAAGAGAATGTGCACACTCTGATTGTAGGGAAAGAACTTGACATGACAAGTTGAGGTTTAAGAAGGCATTTGGGCAAGAGGGGATTGTTCAGCACACACTCAGTGCTCCAGGCAGAGAATTCTACTTGCTAACCTTTGTATGTGTCTCATTCTGTCTGTCCCCCTTCCCAAACACCTCATCTATTATTTCTCCCTCCTGGAATACTCTTTCTTACCCTGTCTATTCTTAGGCCATGCCTCTATCTTTCTTTCAAACATAGCCCCTTTAAAAATAATACATATGAGCTTAATGTGTGTATATCTTATTTATAATACTACTTTTTATCACAAAGCACTCTTTCAAAATGTTCCAACTAAAAAAAACTCTTAATATTTATTATTTGTCATACCACAATTATATATTGGAAAAAGCCTAATATATAGAAGCGTTATGCCAAAATTGTGTTAAAATATAGTTAAGGTTCATTCTATTGGATATCTTCTTTACATTTCAAAAATGCAGGAAACCTTTGTGAACTATAAAACATAGCAATAATCATTTTAGTTAAATGACTTCTGAATTTCTAAGCGTTTGTTTTGGGAATGCATATTTAACTCTGTTTCTCTCTTGCAGTTTTTCAATTAATATTTATTTAAAAAAGAACTTGGTGGGAAAAGCTTAAGTTTATTTTTTATACGAAGAAAATATCAACCCAGAATCAATGGGCAGTCAGCCTAGCAGAACACAAGTCACTGTGCAGCAACCAGCAGTTTCTTTGAAGAGCAAGTCAGTTTCTGTGCAGATCAGTTCCATCACTTTCTATGACCGGAGAAAAGGACATGTGCACCAACAGGAAGTCTTTGACATAACTTTATAGTCTTCAAAAAGCTTTGGTTTCTGATGTCTACAGTACTGGTCAGGGCTGTCAACAATCCAGCCATGCCTGCCTAAAGGTGATCGCCTACCTTCCTGAGTAGTCTGTTTTTGCATGAAACCCATGTTTCCTCTGTACTCGGAATCCTTCTTCCACTGCACTGTTCTTCTTATCACTCAGCATGTTTTTCTTACCTCAATTCCCAGAAGCTCTGAAATGGGAAGACTATAATAACATGACCTTTCTTCTTTCATTATATTACCTTGAGTCAGGTCCTACACTGCTTGAGATTCACTACTGACACAAACATAAACAGTGCCCTCATGTTATCTCTTAAAATGGTCTCTATACTATTTATCTATTGCTATATAACGAATTACCCCAAAACTTAACAGTCTTAAAGAATAACAAATGTTTAGTACATCACAAAGCTCTTATGGGTCAGGGACAGGAGCAACTTAGATGAGTATTCAAGCTTGAGGTCTCCCAGGAGGTTGCATTCAAAATAAAGACTCATGTTGCAATCCTCTGAAGGCTTAACTGAGGCTGAATGATCCTCTTCCAAGGTGGCTCACTCACCTGGCTGGCAAGTTGGTTTTGGCTGTTGACAAGAAGCCTCAGCTTCTCTCCTTGTGGGCCTCTCCAGAAGGATGACCAATTTTTAAAGGGCTAGGTTTCCCTTAAAAGTAGTGACCCAAAAGGACAAGGCAGATGCCACAATGGCTTTTATGATCCAGCTTGAGAACTCACGGACCATCATTTCCACAGTATCATATTGGGCACACAGGGCCATCCCTATTAAGTGTGGAAAGGAAACCTACAGGGAACAATGACAAAGATTATTGGGCAGGGGCGCGTTATCTTGGTCATCTTATCATTGTTCATGACACCTTCCATCAATATGTGGAGTTTTTCTTTGACCAGTTTGAATCTGGACTGGCCTATGAGTATTCTCACCAATTGAATACAATGAAAATTATGCTGGACACGTTTCAAGTACAGTCCTTAGAAGAGATTGGAAGCTTGATTTCCTGTTTTTGGGAGCTCTGAGCCATCATGTAAGAAATTCAGGCTACACTCATGGCCTCATAAAGCTATGTTGGTATATCAGGCCTGTGTGCAATAAAGGTCATCTTGGTTGCTTATTGAGATGACTCAGATACCTGCTACTGCATTACTATGACCACAAGAGAACTCTAAGTAAGAATCACCCACTGAGCACAGCCAACTCCTAGAACTGTGAGACATTATAGTAAATTACCCACTAAATTTCAAGATGATTTATTATGTATGAAATGACAGAAAATCTGAACAAAAGTTGTGCAAGTTTTTGCTATTCATTCTTGGTAGTTCATGCACAATGTTTATATTACAACGTCAAGTTCCATGATGAAAGGAAACAGTACCTCCATTATTACAATGGCCTCTTAACTGGGCTTTCACATTACTTTCCCTCCAACCTTCCATTCTTCCAACAACAGTCAGAGTGACCATTATTATAACTTATACCATGCTATACTTTGATCCCCAAACTAGTCTATGTTTGTATTATGTATTATGACTGTGGTCTATACATCTCATTTTATATTTTATTGTACTTTATTTTTAATCATATTGAGCATGTCACTTTTTATGTTGGTCTTTCTAATTAGATACTAATCTCTAGTAAGCAAGATCCATAGATACTGTGTTCATTGGTCTAGACCCCGTTTTAAACACAGTGCCTGAGTACATAGTAGATGTTCAATAAATATTCGTTGAATGACTAACTTCTCAAAATGTCTTTTATACTCCATTTGATTTTGTAATAGAAATGTATTTCTTAATGTTTTTAGTTTGACTCTTCTGATCATATCTGGTTCCAAAAAAAAAAAAAACACAACAACACACACACACAATTATTCTCTGGTTGGGGTTGCTCAGTGGTTTGGAATGCGTCCCAGGCACGGAAAGGTTATGGGCTTGATTCCCAGGCAGGGAACATACGTGGGTTGTAGGTTTGATCTCCTGTTGGAACACATACAGAGGCAACTGATCTGTTTCTCATATCAATGTTTCTCTCTCTTTCTTTCTCTCCCCCCTTTCCCTCTCTCTCTAAAATAGGTGAAAAACATGTTTTCTGGTGAGGATTAGAAAAATAAATAAAAATAATTCATGTTTTTGTTGACTTTTCATGGGTTTCTTATAAATGTGTCATGAAAAATAGTTACCTGAAATGTGACATATACTCAAGTCTTCCCATCTTTGGGTTAACTTTGTCTTCCCTTAAAGAAAAAAGCAGAAATCTGGCCACTCTTTGTTGATATGAGATCTTCAGATTCTATCTTGCTCATCAATGCAAATTAAAAAGATAATTCTCACACTCCCTTTCCTCAGTTGTCATTTTTCTTTCTAAATTTGTTATAATACTGTATTTTTATTTAAAAATTATTTTCTATATTTTCTGTTGCATATTTACATTTATTAACTTATTTAGGCTAAGAATAAGAGATTATCCAACTCTTTCTTTTAACAGCCTTAGAAAGCATAAAGCTTTGGTTAATTTAATTAAACCAATCATAGAAAATCAAAATAACTCCTCAAAATGCTTCTACATTAATAAAAAAATCAATGGAGCCAGAAAGACTGTTAAGTAAAGCATATTCTAAATAAACTGCCGAAGTAGTTAAATACAAGACATTTCCCTATTTGGGAGACCAAAGGCCCAAATATTCAATAACAAATTTTAGCGATATGTGCACTTATATAGGACAGATTATTAACTGTTATCCTCCATAAGTTTAAGAAATGAATTGTAATAAATCTGAATAATTTTAACTGTTTTTCTGAAATCACAGCCAGTAAGCAGTAGCAATCACTCAGTGGAAATATTCATCAAGATATATGTATGACAGAAATACCAAGTTCATTTTGCAATGTCAAATGGAGGCAAATCTGACAAATCCTTATATACAAAAACAGTTTCAGAGTAATTATGTGTTTTTGGACAAGACTTTCAACATTCTTTTTCTTTTTTTTATATTACATATGCTTATAAATATGTGTTTGGAATTCAAAATTTAAATTTAATTACCAGCAGAAGAATATGCCTACTTTACATCCAATTTAGCCTTGAATTATCCTTAAATTCAGAGAGATTTATAGTTTAGGGTGGGGAATTTTTTAAAGTTTTATCTAGCCCAGTGGTTTTCAAAGTTCCATGTACGTTAGAATCACCTACGAGGTTTATTAAAACTCAGATTGTTGGGATCTACCCTGCGTTTCTGAATCAGTGGTCTACGGTGAGGCCCGAGAATTTGCTTTTTTAACTAGTTCCCAAGACATGCTAATATTACTGGTCCTGGGACCACTCTTTGGGGATCACTGCTCTAACCTACATCCTAAATTTTACAGATAAAAACACAAAGGCCCAGAAAACTTGAAAGATCAATCCAATGTTTCTGCCATAATCAGTGGAAGAAATATCAGGAAACACAGCTTTTCTAATTCAAGGCAAAATGTTCCTTTGATTCAACTTTTTCAGTCTGAGAAACATTCAGTACCGTCTGAGGTGTTGATGATGAATAAACTACAGACCAAAAAAAGTCACAGGCAAGGAAAAGGGAAGGCAACGTAAACATCCTCTCTCCTCGTTGACAAAATTAAAGACATGCAGAACTGCACCAGAAATTGTATGATTCAGGTATTTCTTTGCGGCTGCTATACCCCTTTTGAAGTTCATTTCCCTCTAAAACATCTAAGGATTTACTTTGCATTCTTACATTGCAACGTCTTTGTTGATAACTTTGCAGTAATTCCATTACAGCAAATCACAGGGTTGTCAAATCTTCAAGGATCAGAAGATCATGAGTTGACAAGTAGCAGATGCACAGAAAGAAGTTTTAAATAATGTGCAGCCATTCCCCATGTGGAGCAAAGTAGAATACCTATTACTCTGTGATAGTAAAAACCAGCCGGGAAGTAACAAAGAATGAAGTTATGCCACGATATGTACCGCTTCTCCCATTTTCATTCAGTGAAGAATCAAAGAATTCAGAAGAAAGAACACTGAGATTTTCAAACAAGCTGTTTCTGTTTAAGGACAGAAGTTTCTGTTAAAATTTAGGATAATTGTGATGTCAGTGAGCACAGTGAATGCTGCAGGCAAAAAGAACCTTCTCATTGTAATACCACTACTGTGGGCATATTTGAAACACCATAGCTTCTTCAGATTCTAATTATAACTGTTTGTTGCTTCTGTGGTTTCAATGATAATAGAAGTTGTTCACAAAATTTACACAACACTGATGTGTTGCATATAAAATATAGACAGTCACATGCAAAATACGCTATTATATATTTTCTCCTAGACAGAAACAGCTGAGAAACCTACAGACCATCAAATTATGACTCTAGTGTTTCATTACAAGCAATTAGGCTCCAGAACCCAATGGTACAACCAAAATGCTTGGTGTAATTTGGTTAATACCATTCAAGAGGTGGGCCACAGGTGTTTGAATCTGCAGAAAAGAAAAATCTTAGCGGCTCTCTAGCCTTATTAGATTATTGGTAAGTGTTTTTATAGCCAGAGTATCGAAGGTGGGACTGAGGAAAAAATAAATGTGAAGTGAGAAGAAATATCCAAAATTATACTCATTCATTCCACAGCACTGAGTGAATGACTACTTTGTGTCAGGCACAGGTCTTCCCTCAATGAACTCAAAATCCAGCAGGATAGTGGGCATAATTTCATTCTTTTATCAAACTTTGAACAGTGATGTAAAGATATCAGTACAATCTGTTAGTAATGTTTTAGAACACAATGCGTATGTGTCCAAAGGGCTGAGAAATTAGGAAGTTATCACTAATGAATGGCATTGATCTGAGTCTCTAAGAATTAAACAGATGTTTCTATATGGAAAAGATAACCACTTGACAAGAAATAAAACCATGAAAGACAGGTTGAGGTCATACAAAAAATTCTAAGTTTTCTAAGAAAACTTAGAAAATTAAGTTAAAGTATTTGAACAGTATTTCTAGACATTGAAGCTATGGAGAGTGTCTCAGGTCTACAGGGGAATGCAGAGTAGTTTCTGAGAAAAGTTTTCTGGAAAGCACACCTAAAAAAAGTAAAAAAAAAAAAAATAAGACATGCTTTTGTGATGGCTAGATGAGCTGTTGTAATAATAAGGGACTCCCTAGGAATGAATCACAAGGAATCCAAGAGGTTCAGACATTAGGAATGGATTTTTTCCCTGGAGTCTCTGCTAATTCCTGCTAACCTAGCAGCCGGATTTCAATGAGTCATGCTTTAGTAATGGGACATGAACCTGAGATCAAAGCAGAAATGGACATCAACACAACAAGGTAAATGGAAGGAGATAATCAGATATAACAGAAAATTAAAGATGCAATATGGAACATCAATACAACCAAATGTCAGTCTTATTATGAGACTAATAAGGAGGAAATCTCCGATTAGAAAGCAACAACAACAAAAAGAGAGAATAGAACAAAATATACAATATGAAGAATGAAAGTGGGACTTAGTGATGCAGCACATACTAAAAAGATGATAGAAAAACATTGTTAACTTTATTACAGTAAGTTAGAATGAATCAGTAAAATGGAAAAATTTCTAGAAAATTTATAACCAAAAATATTGTTGAAGACAAAGAAAATCTGAATCACCTTAGAACTCAATAAAAAAAAAACTAAAAGCATAATTTAAAATTTCTTCCAAGGGAAGACATCTTGATGAAATAGTTCTTTTGATGCATTCTACTGAGCAGTCAAGGAACAAATTATTCTATTCTTTTAGAAAAGAGAAATGTTCCATAATATATTTGGTAAGACCAGCATTTTCTTTATACCAAAACCATAGGGTTTAAAACAGAATATCATGGTCCAATATCTAATGAAAAAATGATATTATCAGACTAAATCTATGAATATATGAAAATATAATTTATTATCAATAAATTGTAATTATTTCATAAATGCAAAGTTGAGTAAACATTAGGAAATTGTGAAATTACTTCATTATACTAAAACATTAAAGAACATTAAAATCAGTTTTTTCCTTTCCATTAGATATAATAAAAATATTCAATATAGGCCACGGGGGCATAGACTACAAAGAAGACAGAACTGAACCTCACATCACCCTGTTTGGCCCCGAAGGATGGCTGGTTAGCCAGAGACGGGTAAGATTCCTCAGGAAAGGAACAACCTAAGACAGGCACAATCACAGAGGGGCCAACAGGAGAGAACTAAAAGGTCAACAGAGGTGGGGCACAGACCCTCATCCACAAACCTTGCAGGGGCTTGAATTCTCACCCCTCCTGAGGGAGGTCCCCTACCCCCACAGCTGCTTTGCCTCCCATGCACAACTCAGACCGGGACCCAGGTGGCAGACAGAGACTCAGCCAGCAATAGCTGCTCAATATCTAAATTCAGTTTATTACCAGGAATGCTGAGGACCTACTCAAAAATGCGAATATTCCTTTCCACTAGTATTTACAGGGTAAACTAAGATTTCTGCTTGAGTATTAAAATTGACAGTAAAATAGTAATCAAGTTTTCAGATTAATTTAAATTGGCCAAATGAAATAAGTGAATACTCAAGAAAATGTAAGTGTACTGGACATAAAGCTTTTCCTAAAACATTAACTAAAATATCTATTAGTAGTTCATCTCACTGTAAAATTGCCTAACCTCCAAAGAACCTAAAGCAGTAATATTTGTGTGCAAAAATTAAAATTTAAAATTACCAAGATGGAAAGATAAAATTTCCAAAAGCCCCCATTAATCAAAAAAGTTGGGTAATATCATGTAAGGAAAAATATCCTGTAAATAAAATACATCTAGAAAATTCTTACTCCAGAAAAGAAAATTCCATTTGTAAAACCAACTGCAGGACACCCATGAAAATACATACATGGTGTCAAAATAAGCCAAAGGAAAATCATTTAGACAAAAATAAAACGAATCCCAAGTCTATTTTGCAGAGAGGATCCCTTTGTTAACTTTTGGTCGAGAATGTGTTTGTGTGTTTTCAGAGAACAACTCTAAGACCATGTGCGTCCCTGCGACAGTGAGGAACTGACGGGTCTGTTCTAGCCATGAGGACGGTCCAGAGATGGGGGACACTGATGACACCTTGCCATGCTAGCAGTAGGCAACTATGCATGACTGCAGGTGGCCCAGGACCATACCAGAGAGGATGGATCTTGTATTGCCACGATGTGTCCACCATCTGGATACCATTGCTGACATGTACACATGAAGAACTATTTAACATTGAAACTGGAACTCAGAACAGTTGGACATTGAAACTGACACTCAAACATTTTTTGTTCTTATGTGTTTGTTTCTAGTATGCAGAGGCAAGATATTTTTGAAGAAAAGAAACAGGGGGGAGTGATTGATATAGAGGCAGGGTGGCCTTGAACAGGCTCTCAAGCTACAGGGGGAAGGCTGGGGTGGATGGGAGGTGGTTGCTGGGGGAGATCAACTGAAGGACTTGTATGCATGCATATGAGCATAACCAATGAATGAAAGACACTGGGGCGGGAAGGGGGGCAGGTGGGGACATGTGCTAGGGGGTAAGGGAGGCTGGGGGAGGATATTGGGGGGGAAAAGGGAAATCATATGTACTACTATTAAATATAAGTTATATTGTAAAAATAAAAAATAAAAATAAATTGAAAAAAAATATTCAATATAATGTGACAACTATTTGGGATAAAACTCTTAACAAAATTTATAAGCACTATAACTGTCTACATATCAAAATCAAAAAGACAAATTAATGGAATGTATAAAAATTTTAATAAAGTAAATATATACAAGTGGAACGTGAAGTTAATGGCATTTTATACATTCCAACACAAGATAAGGATGTATACTTTTTAAATATTATTCATAATGGTATCTAAAAACATACCTAAGGAATAAACCAAATAAAATATAACAGATTTTTAGGTAGAAATTATAAAACTTTATTGAAATAAATCAAGAAAAGCTTAAAAGGTAAAGATAAACTATGTTTAAGGATAAATAGACTTATGAAAATAAAGATGTTGCTTCACCAAAATGGTTTTCAGATTCAATGCAATTGACATCAAAACCCTGACTTGGGAAGGACTTTCACTTTCAGTAAAATGGAGTAGATATGCTGTTCACTAATGCTTCAAGTACAACTTAAAACTCTAAAAAGTATCTATAAGAAAATATAAGAAGACTTTGAAAGGTGGAAAGAAGACCAACTGATCAAAACCACAGTACCTGAGCGATGACATGACAGTGAGTTCTCTGGTTTTCATCTTGCTAATGTATTCTGAACCTAAAACTGAATGAGCCAGCAAACCCAAAATGCAAATGATCATAGATCATCAAAACTTCCAAAAGGCTACTTTCTCTACCCAAAGGACAAAGAATGGGGGGCAACAGACAACATTGAGAAATAACAGCCTTACTCCAGCCAAACAACACAGAAAAAAAGTATAACTCCACCCCAACCCCACCAGCAAAAAAAAAAAAAAAAAAGCCAAGCTAGGCTCATGGACTTCTACTTTTGCTAAGCTGGCTTGGTGTTTTCAACATCCTGATGGGTTAGTTTCAAGGAAGGATAAGGGACCATCAGAAAAGGCCAGGGCCTTCATTCATCACACTGGCTAGACAAGATTTCTTCACTATGCTGACAATGCAGAACATGTGTGCAGGCTGGACTTCCATTGACACTTGGCAGTATGTTGATTTCCCTCTGACCTTACTGTAGTGGTGTCTGAAGAAATCTAATGGAAAGTCATTGCCCACTCCGGAAAACAGTTTGACAGTTTCTTAAGAAACTAAATATGCATTTACCATACAATGTAGCAATTGCCTTGCTGGGTATTTTTACCAGAGAAATGAAGATTCATGTATATACAAAACCGACACACAAGTGTTTATAATAGCTTTATGTGGAATAGTCCAAAACTGAAAACAACCCAGATGCCCTTCAATGGGCGAATGTTAAAGAAACTATGATACATCTATAATGAGATAAATACTACTGAACAATAACAGATAAACAAACTCTTGATGAATGAATCAACTCTAATGTATCTTCAGATAATAATACTAAGTAAGAAATAAAATATCCCCAAAGTAATATACTTTATAATTCCATTTACATAACACTCTTGAAATGATAAATTTTTAGAAATGGAAAACAGATTAGTGGTCACTAGGGGCTAAGGAGGAGGTGAAAAATGAAAGGAAAGTGAGTGTGGCTGTAAAAGAGCAACATGAGTGATCTTTGTGGCAATGAAATGCTGAATCTTGACTATTTCAATGTCAATTTCCTGGTTGTGATATTTTACTATACTTTTAAAAGATGTTACCTTTGGGGAAAATGGAGTAAGGGTACTTAGATCTTTGTATAACAATTGTAATTGTTAATCTACAATTATCTCAAAATAAAAATTTAATTGAGGAAAAAAAACCACCAGATTATATATGGAAATTAACTATATGATTGTAAAATGGACACAGAAAAGTATGGAACTAAGAATAGTCTAAAGGGCAATGATATTGCCATAAGTGGTGGAGTGGGAGCTGTAGGACTACATCCCTTCCTTCTCATGAGCAAGTAATGAGTGGGCAAAACTGTCAGAATGTGCTTTTGAAAATGTGCTCTGGAATCCAAACAAGAATTTATAACAAGCTGAAAATTATTTTGTAAAACCAAAGCAAACAAACAAAGTAATTGTTGCTTTGTGGTAAGAGAGTGAAGTCTGAAAATGCCAGGTATTAGTAATATATGAACTAAAGAAACTTCTCATACACTGCTGCAGTATCAGCAAAATTACTTTGAAAAACAATTTGGAATTGCTCAGTACACGTGAAGTTGTGCAGACCCAACAATATCACTTCTATCTGTATATCCTGGAGGAACTCTTGCATACGTGAATCCATGAACATAAAGAAATGAGCAGAAGAAAAATTCCAGCAACACTTTTTTGTAGTGGCAAGTCAATCCAAATGTCCAACAGCAGTAGAATAAAAAAATAAATTGGAGAATTATTGTTAGAGAACCAAGATGGCGGCATAGGTAAAACACCTATCTTGCCAGCATACACAGCAATTTTAAAACTACAACTTAACGAAAGAACAAACATTGTCCAGAATCACCAGAAAGCTGGCCAAGTGAAAATTCCACAAATAAAAGTGAAGATAAGACTCTGTGACTCAGAGGAGTGGCTGCGGACAGTGTTGAAGATTTGCGGGGAGAGAGGTTTGGAGCTTACACACCAGCAGATAGGGAGGGTGGCTGAAAACAGGCCAGTTTTCTAGAGCAGGGAGACAAAGACATTCCACTGGACTGATTCTCCAGCTCTGGGCGAAGGGAACCCACTATCACACGGGGTAAAAACAGGACAGTGGGAGGGCACAGAAGCTCGGGTGCTGCAGCGGTCTGCTGGCTTGTGGAGAAGGCTTGCTTGGGCGTGAACTTGGGAACAGGGCAGCTGCCTGACCTAGTAGAGAGCGCTCGCAACTTGCTCTCTCATTTGAAAAACCATCAGACTGCTTTGTTTTACGACCCTGGGTGAGACGTTGGGTGTGCAGACTCATTTGGGGAGAGTCTGAATTCCCCGGCAGCCGGTGGAGCTCGGAAGTGGCTCTCTCTCAGAGGTGCTGGCGGCCATTGCCCCCAGTACAGAGTCCCTGGGGCTGCATAGGGTGGAGCTAACGCTGTCTGCTTGGCCCGGAGACTCCGCCCATCCAACCTGAGCACAGCTGAGCTGCACAGACAATTGGCCTGGAGGTCAACCCCTCCAAGTGCTAACAATGATTAACCTGAGCTTAACTTCAGCAAGACTGTGCAACCCATATCCACCTCAGGTAACTGGGGAGGCTGAGCCACTGTCCCTTGTAGGACATCTACCACACAAAGCTAATTGACTAACTCAGGGAAGCAGCCACCATGCAGAGACATGGAAAGAAATCAGATGTGAAAGAAATGGAGGAAAAAAAACAACTGGACATGGAATTCAAAACCATGGTTATAGGGCTTCTCAAGAGGCTCCTACAAAAGGTTGAGACCTATAAGGAAATAAGCAAGACCAACAATGAAATGATTGAGTCCTACAAGGAAATGAATGAAACCCTCAAGGATATGAATGAGACCTGCAAGGAAATGATCAAGACCAACAAGGAAATGAATGACTCCTACAAGGAAATGAATGAGACCCTCAAGGATATGAAGGAGACTCTCAAGGATATGAAAAAGGACCAACCAGAAATTAAGCATACACTGACTGAAATAAAAATATTATACAAAGACCTAAAAGTGCTCTGGAACACCCCAAGAACCAAGTTAAAGATTTGAAATACAAAGAGGTAAAATCCACTCAGCTGAAAAAACAAGAAACCAAAAGAATCCAAAAAATTGAAGATAGTGTAAGGGGCCTCTGGGACAACCTCAGGCATACCAACATCCGAATTATAGGGGTGCCAGAAAAAGAGAGAGGCCAAGACAATGAAAACCTATTTGAAGAAATAGTGACCGAAAACTTCCCACACCTGGTGAAAGAAATTGACTTAGGAGTCCAAGAAGCACACCAAACCCCAATATATAGGAACCCTAAGAGGACCACACCAAGGTACATCATAATTAAAATGTCAAGAGCAAAAGACAAAGAAAGAATATTAAAAGCAGCAGGAGAAAAACAGTTAATTACCTATATGGGAGCACCCATACGATTGTCAGCAGATTTCTCAACAGAAACAATGCAGGCCAGACGGGAGTGGCAAGAAATATTCAAAGTGATGAATAGCAAGAATCTACAACCAAGATTACTCTATCCAGCAAAGCTATCATTCAGAATTGAAGGTCAGATAAAGTGCTTCGCAGATAAGAAAAAGCTAAAGGACTTCGTCATCATAAAACCAATATTATATGAAATGCTGAAAGATATTCTTTAAGAAGAGGAAGAAGAAAAAGATAAAAGTGTAAATTATGAACAACAAATACACATCTATCAACAAATGAATCTAAAAATCAAGTGAATTAATAAGCTGATGAACAGGATAAACTGGTGAATGTAACAGAATCATGGACATAGAGAGGGAATTGACTGACAATTCTTGGGGAGAAAGGGGGTGTGGGAAGTGCAGCAAGAGACTGGACAAAAATCATGCTACTATGGGAGAGGACAGTGGAGGGGGGTGAGGGCAGAGGGTGGGATGAGTACCAGGTGGAGGGGAGCTATAGGGGAAAAAAGGGAACAATGTAATTAATAAAATGAACAATAAAGATAAAAAAATAAAATAAATTGGAATGCAGTCTTGAAATGAAGTACTATGCAACAGTGAAGCAGAAATTACAAACTCACAAACAAAATATGAGTAAAAATATCCTTTTACAATAATACATTAGGATTTCTTTTACATATACAGTTTAAAAGGAATTAAAATTAAACCACATAGATATACATATTTTATATATATTTATACATCTACAATCTCTGCATAGCTTAATATATACATTTATATGGCAAACTTTAAAAACACACACAAGAAAATAACTAACATAATTCAGAGGTAGAGCAATTATATCACTAAAAAAAGAGCTTATACAACATAACTTTCAAAACAAAGGCAACATCTTATTTCTTAGACAAGATTGTGATCAGTGATCACTTATATTTTTTTGTAGAATGCTACTTATATATTACATACATTTTAAGGTACTATATTTTACAGTATACAGTATTGTGTTTAAAATAAAATACAAAACATTTTATTCATAGCAAAATATAAAAACAAAAAATCTGAGTAGGAAAATGGATCAAATCTATCTTTTAGAAATATTATTTTGGTGGACATATAGAAGAGACACTGAGGACTTATACTGTCTAGGAGGGAGAAAATGAGGTTCTAAACTGGGCAATGCCACTCAAATGCAAATTTAAAAGAGAACTTTGTGAACATAATTGACAGAAAAGATGAGAAAATGTTGATGTGTTTTGTGCCTGGCTTATTATGAGCATGGCGAATGATGACCAAAGAGAGCTGGATGGAAGCTCTATTTGAAGAGTGGGAAGTAGAAGAAGAAAGAGTAAGCAATGAAAAGCTAGAGAGACCCACAAGGGAAACAATGTTCCCAAAGCCAGTTGGGGTTTAACAAGTTCCAGTTTGGACCAGAATAGCTTCAACCATTGTAAAGTATGTTTGGAGGTCATCCACTGATATTAAATGTACAGGATTATTTTTCTGGACTTGAGGAGAAGGAAAAGGCTATGGAATAACAGCTTTGGGGAATACAATAGGGGGAAAAAAACTAGAGACAAAAGACTGCTGAACAACAGTGAGGGTCCAGCTGGGTTGGATGGCATGAATTTGTAGGAGAGCCAGCTGGCATGATTCATGACCTGCTCCAACAACCTTGGTTATTATCACTGAACAACAGTTATTAAGGTTACAAATATCGTCATGTATAAAACATATAGACACACACATGCAAGCACTCATGCATGCACTCATACACTTCAAGTTTGAACTAAATCATTTGTCAGAGGTCTATCAAAACCATAGGCACTGAACAGAAGAGAGTTTGTAAGAGCCTTTCCAGTAGACAACATTATTTTCTTGAATGACTAAGTGTTTCCATCCAGGCACAGCTTCTTACAGGATTCTGCTCAGAATTTCCAGGAAAGTTAATGGGACAAACTACATCCTCATTGCAGCAGTACACTCTGAGGCAATAACTGATTCATCCTTCTTCTCCTTTTCAGCCACGTTAGACTCTTTTCCTTTCAATTAGCATTCTGGCTGGACCAGGTGGTTTGCCTGGTGGTTTAACCCAGAATCTCATCACTGGTATCTGTTTTCATATCCTTCTCAAACTACAAGTATAAATTACAATGTGCAGGAGAGGCACACACAATCCCCTTTACTATCAGCAGTCCTACCTTTTTATGTTAATCACTAGAGGCCCGGTGCATGAAATTTGAGGCCTGGGAGGTGTGCCTGAGCCCAGCCTACACCCTCTCTAGTCTGGGAGCCCTGGAGGGATGTCCAACTGCTGGTTTAGGGGCCCAATTCCTGAGGGATTGGGCCCCTAAACCGGCAGTTGAACATCCCTCTCACAAGCTGGGACTGCTGGTTCCTAACTATTTCACCTGCCTGCCTGCCTGATTGCCCCTAACCACTCTATCTAACAGCCTGATAGCCCCATAACCACTCACCTGCTGGCCTGATTGACACATAACTGCTCCCCTGCCAGCATGATTGCCCCCAACTGCCTTCCCCTATAGGGCTGAGAGGACTGGGGGACTTCTACTGGATGAGGCAGGGCTGAGGAGACTGGACACTGCCATCTGTGTGAGAGTGTGGCAGTCAATTTGCATATTCCCTCTTTATTAGATAGGATGGCCAATTATAAGGAGAGCTCAAAGTGATGTGACAGCAGCCATGCTTTTGAGTTTATTGGTCTTACTATGACTCGCCCAAGGAAGCATCCTTACCTGAGAACCAGAACCTCAAGACCTCAACAACCTCCTTGTTAAGGGCAATTCTGCAAAAAAAGAGGACAGCTATAAATGGTTATTAGTCTATACCCACAGCAGCTAGGATATGGATATGTTACTGCATGCAAGGAATCCAAGAGCATGGTGCCAGCAGCATCCACTAAATTATTATTTCTTAAGATATCCTTATTGTTATAAATTATAATAATACAGAAGAGCAATTCTATGAAATCAAACTATCAATTTAAAGTCATGCAGTGGTATACTAGAATACACTAGTGGGTCCCCTATTAACTCCACAGAGCTGATTATTCACATCTCTTACCAACTAGGTATTTAGTGATGTCATGTTGGCAGCTTGAAATTGTCCATAGTTGAAGTACTTACATCATGGAAACTGATAAAAGCTACACATCAGGTCCTTTATTCAGGGGGTAGGGGAGGAAGAGTGGCAGATGGATGATCAAGTTGTTAAACATTTACCATCATACCCCTGTAGCAGTTCAAGATAAGAATCATTATTCCTGATTTTGAGTATGAGAAAAATAAGCTAAGAAAGAGCTATTAAGTAACAGATTTAGAATTAAAATCTATATCTCTCTGACTTTATTGTAATGGAATATTAGGCTTAGTTTAACATACATTTACTGAGTGACAAAATCTCAATCCACACAAGTCCAATCTTTGGAAAATTAAAAACATGACATGTTGGGAGTTTGAATTGTTTCTAGCTATTTTCATATCTTTGGGATGTTAATAATGTTCTAAAATGTTTTCCCTTTTAAATTTGTAATATGAAGATTTAAAAATATACAATTTGAATGCCTCAGTTTGAGATTGTATGCAAAAGTACTTTCGAATGCACAAAACTTAATACAAATGAAAAATTATTAGTAAAAAAAAAAGCAATAGGGACAATAACCATGCTTTTTCAAATGACTAAAGCAATAGATCCTTAGAGTGAAGATGAGGGTAATGTCAACATGTCCTTCCGAAATTGAGTCAAGGCCAATTTTCCTTGTCTTGTTTCAATTGAGTTGGAACAACTTCTTCAAGCTCTCATTTTGACAAGTGATTTTAAAGATATATTTTATTACTTTTTACAGAGAAGAAGGGAGAGGGATAGTTAGAAACATCAATGAGAGAGAAACATCAATCAGCTGCCTCCTGCACACCCCCTACTGAGGATGTCCCCACAACCAAGGTACATGCTCTTGACCAGAATCAAACCTGGGACCCTTCAGGCTCTATTCACTGAGCCAAACTGGTTAGGACAACAAGTGATTTTTTTATGTGACCAGAATTCTTCTGGCCCTGGAGAAATGAGCAACTTGTCTCTCATTTAACATTTGACTCCATAACTGAAGTTGTGAATGAAGTGTTTCAAAATTAAGGCAGCTCCAGCTGCTTGTGATTCATGCATCTCCTCATACACATTCAGAAAACATTGTTGAGCTCAATGTCTTCTTCCCTTTGGAAGTTTGGTGGTTTGTCAGTTTCAAGACTCATGTTTCAAATCCTCTCTTCTGCTCTCTATCTGTCCCAGGAATTCCACTTCATTTTTCATTCCGACTACAGTCCTATCCCTATTATTACTATTTCTGGCAAAAAGAAGACATTATGGTCACCGTTATTGGTCTCCAGTATCACAAACATCACTGGCTTTAGAAAGCAAAATACTCTGATAGGAGAAAAATTAAAAGATAGTTTTCTATCGTCACAGTGAAAGGTACAATCAGAGCAATAGGAACAGTCATAATATTGACAAATGCACCAATCTGAGCATCTTACTGGTTCTTACCTACACACATTCACAAGCACACCAATATACGTGCACACATGCCCACACACATACACATATACACACACACAGCATATGATTATATATCCTCCTAACAACAACAACAGAAAAAAAGGCAATGGTGCTCTTCTATCAAGAAAGGTTGCACATGAGACACAAAGACACAGAAAATATTCCCTTGCTCCATGAATTTGCTGGCTGATTTCGTATTGTTGAATTCCACCCATTAACACATGTACTTAGATTCTAGCAATGACTGACAGACATTTGGAAGGCAAAAGTAAAAGTTGACCTGCCGACAGTTCAAATTTGCCATATGCTCACTAGCACTGTTCACAGTTTGTAGACCATTCTAATGTATGCTTCAGCTGGCTGACCTGTTATACTTAAAGAGTGAATACCTGTTTCTTTTTCCAATCAGGCATTTTAGTTTTCCTATTACACATAAGCATGACAACATAGTGGATGATTAAGGGCAAATTTAAGATAGCTTGAAGGGGGTATTTGCCCCTAGAACCTATCACAAATGTTTCCACATAAATGACTGCCTCACTGAGGAAATTCTCTAACCATATTCATCATGTGCAATCTCAGAAATAAGTTCTTTCCTTCAACATAGCCTAAAAGTATTTCTAAATAAAAATTATTAGTGCTTAGAAATCATTACAGCTTAAATTGTGTGCATGTAAACAAATGCCTTAAAATACTCATTTTTACCCTGTCTAATTTTTGTCTTAAAAAAAGAAATATATGATTTTCTCATGTGTTTAAGCAACCAAATATCCCATTAACTAGCTGCCCTTTCTTTTTATTTCTTGAAACATCATATCTTGGGCATTATTGTAGATGGAAGGGATTTTTGAAGGAGAAAAAAGGAAAAAGTTTGTATTAGTTTTAAATTTTGACACTTTGGTATAAGCCTACTCATCCTGTTCTCTTCATGTATTTAAGGATAGATCTTCAACTTCTCCAATTTTAATCAGATATCCCAGATGGTCATGTTTATAGTAAAAATGTTATTAAAGCCTGAGTAAATAAAATAATTAAGATTTACTGATTAATATTCTAGATTCTGAGCAAGAGCTGCAGATTGCTTTTAACATAAAGATTGGTGTGTGGTAATAATAAATAAATTTTAATTAGTCATAAAATGTATTCTGTTTTTAAAGGTGCCATATTTGTCCTGGTCTATGTGATTAGTGTCAGCCCATGCAGCAGAGGGCCTCTGGTTTGTGGTGTCTCCAGGAGACACCCAATCGAAGTCTCTCTCTCTCTCTCTCTCTCTCTCTCTCTCTCTCTCTCTCAAAATCAATGAGGAAAATGTACTCAGGTGAGGATTAACTACAACAAAGAGGTGTCATATTTACATCAAAATGCTCTAAAACAATTAAACCAACCACCTAAAACATTCAAAACCATTAATTATTTTAAAATAAAATCTGTTGCTTGCATTTTAGCGGATTTTATTTTTCAAATATCTCTTCTGCGAACACTTAAGGCTTAACTCATGAAAATCACGGGTAACTCACTATGGGTGAGTCACGGAAATGAAACATGAACATAGAATAAGAACTGTGTGAAGGCAGGCTGTGCTTGCTGTCACACTAATGGAAAAAGCCCTCGGGCATATTAGAAAGATGACCTACAACTCACCTAACAACATCTAACCAGATTTTCATGGCAGGCTTTCCTGGTCCTTTAAACCGCGCCAAGCAGAGGGTGGGGATGATGCTCCGCTTCATCTGAAGCACCAACAAGGCTCCGTCTTCTGTAGAAGCGAAGCCCTGGGCAGCTGGCACCCTTCCACAGGGAGCCGCAAACACCACGCTGCCACATCGCGAGTTTCCTCAGGCAGCAGATGTCTTGTGGCTGCCGTGCAGGTCTCCAACTCTACCGAGCCACCTGTACAACATATTTAATGCACCAGCAGTGCCATGGCTGCCACTTGGGAAAGATTTTGTTGTTGTTGTTGTTAATTTAATATTTTCCTCAACTCCTGTATGATCGCTGGGATTATGCCATGAAATTTGGCCTCATAGTGCAGAACTCTTTATTCAAAAATATAAGGGAGGAAAAAAATCAAAGCCAGCCCACTTCTCCACCTCCACTGACTGCCCCCAAATGACTCACCTTCTATATCATTAAAATTAAATTTTGTTTCTTACAAATCTAATGTTTCCAAAAGACAGTTTTCTGAACCACTACACACACACAAGTCAAGCAACTGACTGCTAAACTGCTCACCCTTCTGTGTTATTCTGATACTACGCAAGGTTATCGTGCCTCCCCCACAACTGTACACTGTGGGTGCAATCCTCTTAGAGCATTATCGGGAAAACATTCTGACTCCTTCGGCTGCTAAAGCGACACTTACAGTACCATTGTGTCTGTTTAGTTTAAAAATGAGGTTGATAACGGTAATGCTTTTCCATAAGATGATCTTCTACTTTTTAATGATACCCGTAGTTTCCCCTACATAAATGACTACATCCTCACAGAATCTCGGTCTTGATTAGCACTCCTGCTAGTAAAATTTCACATACTAAATCAGCACCAGCTGTAGCAAGTAAGAAAGAAAAAGGCAAGTGTAAATGCTCCATATGCCCCACCAAATTGGCATCTGTGTCAGTAACCCCCTATTTTAACTATTGTATACATACATTCTCTTAAGTGTTTTGTTCACAGAACACTGCTAACAAAATTTCTCTGTTGGCATATCAAGGAAAGAGCCTGTGCATATCACTCAACTGTAAAAAAATACAATAGTAGACACAGACACACCTGAGTGTTCTGTTCATTAAGTTACTTTAAGATAGTGAACCTTTCTCCCGACATCTGTTCTCTGTAATGTGACACTGCAGGGCTCTTAGAAAGCTGCTTTACAGTTGGAGTTTAATTGTTAGCAACACCCAACAATGTCAGGGAGACAATAGAATTATTCTAGTCACCTTGAAGGTATCTCAGATGTTAGGCTCAAAATAATGGAATAAGGTGGTGGTAGAAAGCATTTGTGATCTCTCTCATCTCACCCATGTTCTCTTCAAATTTGAGGTATCTCTTCATAGATATAGACATAAATATAAATATGGATATAGATATCTATAAATATATATAGACATAGATATAGATGATATAGATATAGATACAGATACAGATACAGATATAGATATAGATAAGATATAGACATAGACAGACATAGATACCAGAAAGAACCCCAAAGCTATACATCTAAGATGCTACATTGAGCTACTTTTTATACTGAATACTAGTTGGTATTCAACACTTTACCCATTGGGACCTTCTTAATTGTCTAACATCAAATAGGTATAGTTTTTTTAGGAACATATTTAAGCCATCAGTATGAATGCTACAATAGCCATCAAAAAGTTCCAAACATAGAAGAGCATACTAAGCAAATGCCCTACACACAAGGAATATTAGTAGGATGTATCCCAGAGATAGTCTTCTCACAGAGGAAAAATATCCTATCTAATAAAAGAGTAATATATAAATTGACTGTACCTCTGCTACACCCACAATCCACACCCACTTGCCAATCAGAAGCAAGTATGCAAATTAACCAACCAAGACGCTGCTGCCATGGAGCTGCAGTAAGCAGGAGGCTTGAGTTTCCCTGACAATGGAGGGAGCCAAGCTTCCCTGCTGCCCTAGCCAGCCCAGGACTACACTGAAGTCTACAAAGTTTCAATTATAGAAGATAAATAAATCCCACCAAAAATGGTGGCAGCCACGGAGCTGAAGAGAGCAGGAGGCTTGAGTTGCCCAGTGATGAGGGAAGCCAAGCTCTCACAGCCCTGGCCTGTCTTGGCCTCCACTACAAAGTTTCAATTATAGAAAATAAATAAATCCCAACAGAAATGGCTGACACCACAAAGCAAACAGAAGGCTTGGCTCTGTTTCAGGCTATAAAGTTTTAATTATAGAAGATAAATAAACCCCAGATGTCAGGCCTCTGATTGGGTCACCAGGGGCAGTGGCCATCCTGCAAACCACCACAGGTCCCTTACCCAGGCTGTCCCATGCCCCAAGGGAACCCCCATCAGGATCTGGGACACTCCTCAGGGCAAACCAGCTGGCCCCCACCTATGCACGAGGCCCCTATCCTATCTAATAAAAGAGTAATATGCAAATTGACCATCACTCCAACACACAAGATGGCTGCCCCTATGTGGTCACAAGGTGGCTGCCACAAGATGGCCAGCAGGGGAGGGCAGTTAGGGGTGACCAGGTCAGCAGGGGAGAGCAGTTAGAGGCAATTAGGCTGACAGGGGAGTGGTGAGGGGGTGATCAGGCTGACAGGCAAAAGCAGTTAGGGGCAATCAGGCAGGCAGGCAGGTGAGCAGTTGGGAGCCAGAAGTCCTGGATTGTGAGAGGGATGTCCGACTGCCCATTTAAGCCTGATCCTACCTGGATCAGGCCTGAGCAGGCAGTTGGACATCCTTTGAGGGGTCCCAGATTGGAGAGGGTGCAGGCTGGACTGAGGGAGACCCCCCCCCCCCATGCATGAATTTCATGCAACAGGCCCCTAGTATTTAAGTATTTTCTCCTCTTGTTGGAATATCATTATCTTGGTAGGCCAGTATATACAGAAGAGAGAACTGACCACTCCTTTCTTTGTGTCACTCATTGATTCCTGCTTATGCATTCTCACAAGGATGGGTAACTTCATGTAGTTCTCACTTACATGCCTACCTCTCTTGATTTGATTATAAGCTCGTTGCAAGTTGAAGTAGTATCTATGTAGTCCAATGTCTGCCCTATAGGAATATCAGCATTTAGTAAGATATCCAACAAATGTTTTCCCACAACAAAGCTGTTACGGTATGCTGAAAGTTTTTGTTAAAAACTAAATGAACTGGATGATGAACAACTTACCAATGGGGATCAAATAACACAACTAAACAAGAATAAGGGAAAATGAATGAAAATTTCCTTTGTTTCCCAGAAGTTTGCCTATAACATAAATTCCCTTTCACTGAGTGTTATTGAGGGCTATTGAAATTTAATGAAAGTTACTAAGTCTAAAGTTACTAAGGCTAAAAATTAGAAGACATTCTGGTTGCAAATTAAAAACCTCTTGAATCTTAAGATCCAGTTCTAACTAAATTCTTAGTGAATAATTTAGAGAAGGGAATGTGAGGAAATCCACAATTGTAGCATACCTTGCAAAGTGTTATTTTAAAATATGAAAATTGATTTTCTTAAAAAATGTTGCTTCCTTTACTAATAGCTTCTCTCCCTTGTACTGTGAGTGTTCCAGCAATGCTGCTAGCCTCCTCTAGGGGAGGCTGCAATAGGAATTCCGGTACCAGAAGTCTGGATGAGATTATCCAGTGTTTACATGCATAAAATGTAACTGCAATTGTCAACCTTATAGTGATCTCACAGCTTTCAAAATGATTATACCGTTTGGGGGCGGGCAGGGGGAGTAAAGTGGGTCAATGGGGAACAAAAGGATATCTGCAATACTTTCAACAATCAAGATAAATTTTTTTTAAGATAAATTTTTAAAAAATGATTATGCTGACCTTATTCTTAGAACATTGGACATTGGCCATATTGTTGTTGGCAGTACTAGAGGTAAATTTGTATTTCTACAAACTTATGTGGTCCTGGAAACTAAGCACAGTTCCTTTTATCTCTATATTCCCAAATATCAGCACCATAATGCAGAGGATGTATTTTTAAATGATTTGAATACATTACATTTTTTTGAACAATTGATTTCTTACTTGGTTGCCTGCTTATTTGTTCATCCTAATTCTGTAATTGGCATGCTTATTTTAATACAGTTGTATGGATGATAAATTACACACTGATATGAGATTTTTCCAATTGACAGGTAAGCATAAAATTCACTTAGTGAATCAGTCAGTCAAGAAGTCCTTTCCAAGAGTACTGTGCATATGCAGACCTACTATCCTTCACAGTGGAGAGTCATCAGCCCAAAGAACAAGGGCAGCGGCTGGTGCGAGTCAGGAGGGCATCACTAACACTCAGCTTGCTCTGTGCCTGTGTCTGCTTGCAAAATATTTTGAACATCAACTTTGGATTCTGATTAAAGATAATTTGTGATTGTGATTATCATGAAAAGATATTAGATAATAATAATCTACAATAATAGGCAATAGAGAGCATCTCAAAAACAGGGTAGTTTATACAATGTCTACTGGGAGTTCACAAAAAAATAGTCATGGTAGGAGGCAAAGTTCAGTAAGCAGTGACATGGAATTTTCACTTGGAGCACTGGACTTAATAGTCCATGGCAATGTTTGGACTTATGTTGTCCATGTGTATTGGGGACTGATGGTTACCAGTTGTCATTACCTTTTATAATTCCTTGGGCTTTGCTCACCAAAGCCACTTCATTGCCTCACAATGCATATCAGGGTAGATTGTATGTCGCGGTTGCTTCTTCAAAGGCCACCGTCAGGTCACACACTATTTAAAGTACTACTTTATTTAAGACAACTTTCAAGTGTTTCTTCTCTCTTTGCTATCTATGATTGCCCCATTTCAGTTTGCCATACAACAGCTGTTTCGATATCCAGCATTTATCCGTTCTCCACATGCATCCAGCCCAGAGGGATTGTTAAGCAGATCATTGTTTTAATTCTGGCTCCATTCCAGGTCCCCATTATTAGTGATCCTGTCTTAACATTTACTGTTCAGTTTGGCTCACAGGTGATGTTGATTAAATTGGATGTGCCATCTGGGGTGGGTTTTCATCTGGTAGGCACATTCAAGGCAGAGTATACCTACTGTTTCATTTGGTCTGAAGCTTAATGCCACATTTGATGGCATTCTGGACAAGGTTTTGCAAAATCCGGGCTTGACTCCTGGCTTATTCAGTTAGTAGTTGTGCAAAATTGGGCAATCCACTGTACTATCTGGGGCTTTGGTTTTCTAATGAACAAAACAGAATAAACATTAATTCATTTCTTTATTTGGTTCCTTGTTAATTTTTAACCATTTATTAGGTCTGACAGTATGCTAGATATGAATAAATCAGTGCTAAATAAGAAATCAAAGCCCAGGTGAGAAGGTACATAACCTGAAAGGTTGCAAAATTATATATAATTTTCACAAAACATCTATTTATGGTAATAGATCTGATGGGCAAAGGACTATGGAGGCTGGAGAATAGAGAGAAAAAAATCTGCCCCCAGGAATCACAAGATTTCTCAGAAAGGACATGATCATTGAGCTGCATCCTGAAGATCAAGAGTTCTAAACATTGCTTTAGTGCATCTTATCAATCAAAATATCTGTGTTAGGGTAACACAATTTTATCCTTATCTATTGTGGAAAAAAATCAATCATGTACAAATTTCTTGTCTTCTATTTAATTAGTTAATTTGAATAAGCAAAGCAGACTTGAATACATGTGATTGTTTTGAGACTCAAATGGCATGATGTGTGGAACCACACCTTTCAAAGTGCTCAAGAAAGCACTTGAACATGTGGGTGATGTTGCCTGCCCTGCCTATCCCAAGAGACTGTCACAAGACTAAGTAAAAAATAGAACTGCAAAAGCACAGTTAATATAAGGGCAGCAATAGTTAACAATTTTTTTAGATCTTACAATGTACTACGCAGTGTGGTAAATGTTTAAACTGTATTATATGGTGGATCCTAAAGTTAAGTCATATAAAAGAGCCAGTACTGAACTATTTTTGACCTACAAAAATGACCATTTCATATAATTTAATCTATTATTGATTCACTATTTTACAGAAGAAGAAATGAGATGCAAATACATTAATGTACCCAAGATCACAAAATTAGTAAAATATTGTTAATTTTCTTATTTTTTCTTCTGGACATTCTGAATCTGTTAGGATTCTTGGGTTACAAGACTAAAAACCCAAAATGTCTAATTTTAGAGAGAAAAATAATGTATTGGGAGGAAATGGAGTCACTCACAGAGTCAGGAAAACCTGAAGCAATAATCTATTCCCAGAATCCCACTGTTTCTCATTACCTCAGGATGTCACCCTCTACCGACTCACCACCATCCCTCACCAGGATGAATGCAGGAGCCTCCTAACTGGTCCTCAGGCTTCTGCCCTTGCCCTTTCTCAGGTGACTGTCAACCCAGTGGAGAGATGGGTCATGTTTAAATGTAGGTCAAGTAATGTCATTTGTCTACTTAAACCTTTCAATGGCTCCTGTTACACTCTGACCAAAGATGTCCTACTTGATCTGTCCTTGGCCACAGAAAACTCGGCCCCTGTCAAGCTCTTCCTCCTTTTCTCTCTGCTCTAGTCACATATTCTTTGAATACCCAGGGCACAATCCACCTCAGACTTGTCCATATCCAGATCTTTTTCCAGATCACCATCTGGTTCATTCCCACCCCTCTTTCTGTTATTTTTTCTCACACCTCACTTTCTCAGTGAGATCTCCCTTAACCCCTATTTAAAATTTCAATGCCATCCCAACAGAATTCTATTTCTGTGATACTTATCATTGACTCACACACTTCATGTTTGCTGGTGTATTTATTTTTCATCTTAAGTAGAATATTAGAGCAGAGATAAGTTACTATTTTGCACAGTACTTGGCACCCAAATATTCATTAAGTAAATGAATCACTAGGCTTGGGAAAGTAAAACAAATAAAAAAACAAAACAAAATAAAAGTAGAGTTTTGGGGATTCAAGAATTCTCAACTACTTCCCAGGTAATTGTGTTCAAAAGGACAATTCTTAGAAGAAAGACTGGTGAGCAGCATAGCTCAGGTCCCATGCCCACCCACTGGCCAGGAAATAACACATGGGGTTCCTAAAAAAAATGGCAGGCAACTGTCATTATACTTCTACTAGAGGCCCAGTGCATGAAATTTGTGCCCAGAGAGGGGATGAGGGTGCTTCAGTCCGGCCTGTATCCTCTCACAATCTGAGACCTCTCAGGGGATACCTGACTGCCAGTTTAATTCCAATCCCACAGGGATCCCTGTGGATCAAGCCTAAACTGGCAGTTGGATATCCCTCTTGCAATCCAGGACCACTGGCTCTTAACTGCTTGCCTGCCTGCCTGATCATCCTTAACCACTTGCCTGCCTGCCTCATCACCCCTAACCACTCGCCTGCCTGCCTGATTGCCCCTAACCGCTCCCTGTGGGGATAGAGCCAGCTGGGGCGAGGGGTCTTGACTATTCTGGTCTCTGGTCATTCTGGTCATTCCACTGTTTCAGTCGCTGGGCTTTTATTATATAGGATTGTCAAATAAAGGATAGTGGATCTAGGCAAATAAAAATCAATCACTACTGGATTGAATTCTCTACTTTTTGGTGTATTTTCCAGGCACTTAATATATGGTCTAATACAATCAAAAAGCAATAGACTTCCATAAAATTTCTTATTTAATATCACACTTCCAAATGCAGACCATTATAGTTTCCATTTTCTTTAGGTTGATTATTTTCCATAGTTTTGGGTAAACTTTAAAATATGTAATATGTATATTAGAACACCTATTTATTTTTAGAAGAAGTTTTGAATTCTTATATTTAGGATTTTTATTTTATCTTGAAGAAAACACAGTAATTATCATCTTCTAGTACTTCTTTTATTCTGCTCAAAATAAAATAATTATCCTTCTTTTGTTGATTAAAAAGGTAATATGTGCTAATTGTAAAAAAATGAAAAAATACAGAAGTATATAACCAATAGCTACCTTAATCTTGCCTTTTCCCTTGCTTCCATCCTATCTCATAGATGTACCTTCTCTTACTATGTGAAATATGCACTTTCAGTTCATTTTTATTTTTTATATTTTTTAAATTGATCTCAGAGAAGGAGTAAGGAAGAGAAAAAGAGAGAGGAACATCTATCTGAGAGCAAAAAATCCATTGACTACCTCCTGAATGTCCCCTACTAGGGACTGAACCTGCAACCAGGGCATGTGTCCTGACTGAGGATTGAACCAGCAACTGTTCTGTGTATGGGACGATGTCCAACCATCTGAACCACAACAGCCAAGGCTCAGTTCATTTTTTATATCATAGAAGCCTTTTGTAAAAGCACTAGATAGAGTAATATTATATGCATTGCAATATAAGCTGTATGTTTCATAAATTAGCACTACTAGTATGTATATTGTTCTCCACCTGCATTCTTCATTGTATATTCTATCATGGCTTGATTTACTTTATCTTATTCAAAGGCTGTATACTATTCCATTATATGAATACTTCATAACATATTTAATCAATCCTTTAATGATAAATATTACCATTAAAAACAAGGCTACAAATAAAGGTGAAGAAATTAAAAAGTACAAATTGGTAGTTGCATAATAGTCACAGGGATGTAAGTTACAGCATAAGGAATATAGTCAATAATGCTGCCAGGTGGTTACTAGACTTTTAAGGTGAATCCCTTCCTAAATTATATAAATGTCTAACATCTATGTTGTACACCTAAAACTAATCTTACCTAATAATAAACAAACATGCAAATTGACTGCACCTCCGCTACACCCACAGCCAATCAGAGTGAATATGCAAATTAGAAGGCCAAAGATGGCAGGAGCCCAGCTGCTCCAGGTGCGAGTATGGGGCAGGACGCCTACTATGAGAGGGAGAGCAGGGTTGGGGCGGCAAAGGGATCCACAGGAATGGAGTGCTACAATGAAGACAAGACTGCAGACTCCAGAGTCTGCAGCAAAGGCCTGGGTTCCGGATACTGGAAGCCAAGTAAAGGAAGGCCTATTGTATGAATCTCTTCATGCAATGGGCCTCTGGTGTGTGTGTGTGTGTGTGTGTGTGTGTGTGTGTGTGTATCTGTGTGTGTATGCATATGTATATGTAGATATGTGTGTGTGTCTATATATATATATGTGTGTATATATATCCCTAATATGCAAATAGACCAGACAGCAGAACAACCAAATAACCATGACATGTGCTGACCACCAGGAGCTGTGCATGGAACATGGCAGGTGTCAGCAGCAGGTGGCAGAGCATAGAACATCACAAGAATTGGCCATGGCTGGATGGTGGAGCAGGTCAGTGGGGGTGCCAGATCAAGGCAAGGTGCCAATTGCTGTCATTAGGATGAGCCTCTAGTGGTTACTGAAAATCCTTTGCTCCTGCACACAGTAATCCCACCAGTGCTCACACCTGCTGCCAGCACCTGCCAAGGCTCATGCCCACTGCCAGTGCCCTTAGCAGGTGCAAGCAACGACTGCCAGTCCTGATCACCCCTAAGGTCTTCTCTACCTCCCTTGGTCCTGAGGGGCAATTGGGGCAGTAGTCACCACTCGTGGGGCTGCCAGCAGACAGGGGACCAGGGGCTGTGGTGAGAGGGGCTGGGTGGGGGCACGGATGATGGGCCAAGACCCACCCCTATGCCCACAGCAGCCTTGTAGCCCACAGTTTCTTTCAAGGTGCACAAGTTTGCGCACCGGGCCCCTAGTATAAAATAATATTGAATGTCAATTGTAATTGAAAATTTTGTTTAAATGAAGTGCTATACCAATACTACAAAAAAAGGCTAATATTGATATCATTGAATATAATGTCCATTTGTTTTTTAGGATAAAGTACAATTACTGAGTCAAAGTATAGATATACTTTACATTACTATACATATTACTAAATTGTACTACTGAAAATTTATTGCAATGTACACTCCCACCAACAATGTATGATAATGCTCACTTCCTAACATCATCATCTAATAGAAGGCAGAGAATCTATTAGTATGTCTGTGAACTCCACATTCTAGATACCGGATCTTATACAGTGCCATCTTCATTGGTAATTGGAGATGAGTCAGACAAATTAAAGTAAGTCAGACAAGTCTGACCTAAATTAACACAGCTCTAAAAATGGCAACCCACACTGTTGTATGATTGAACAGTAGTTACTGGAATAAGTGTATGGTTTTAGATGGGGGTTTTAACATTTTCAACAAGACAGGACCTTATTTGAAGTAGATAGACAGAGATATGTAATATTTAGAAACACAGTGTAAGCAGCAATAACAAGTCTAGGACATGCAACACCACACAACCCTCTTTGGCCCTTGGCAGACAAAGGTAATTCCAATAATCTCTGGCTCTACCTCTGATTCCTTCACAGCACTGTCTCTGGCAGCCACTACAAACTCATTAGAGCAAACACATTAGGTACAACCTATTTGTCATCCCTAAGCTTACACAGTGGTTTGCCAAACAAATGGACCAGAAGATACAGAATTCTCACCAGGATGTATTTTAGGGAGGAGGGAGAAATTGCAGGTGGCATCTGATCAGGAGCTTTAAATCTGTTTCTGAAAAGTGCTTCCTAGTGTTCAATAGTGTTAATGATGGGAACAGGTTGAAGCCTAAAACTCTATTGTGATTTGTGTGTGCACCTAGTGGAACATAATAATTCATATTTGATTCAGAAATATTCTGGTCAGAATCTTGCTGGTGATGAAGACAAGAGATGACAGGATAGCAACTATATTTATTTGATGTCTAGAAACAATTAAAAAGCTTGTATTTTTGTCTGGTTTTCTTAAAGGGCATAAATATTTCAATAAATAAAATTTAGTGTGCTATCCCAAATTCTTAAAAATTGTCCTTGATATTATATTAATAAAAACAACTAATGCTAGCTGCTGTAAGAAACAATCCCTAAATCTCAGTGAATTAACACAACAAAACTTGTTCCTTGTCAGATTTTCTGGATACCTCTATTAAGTGGTGGCTATGGGATCCAGGTTTTTTGTATCATCTGATCTTGTACATGGTCTCCATTGGTACTTGCAAAGGAGAGCAGAAATCATGAAGGATCACACAGATGGTTTTTCTGGCCAGTCCTGGAAGTGGCATATATCACTATCAATTGGCTGGACCTAATCACATGGCCCAATCAAAAGGAGGTTGGGAAATGGAATCTCCTATGTACCCAGAAAGAGGTAGTAGGATTGGTGCATCCAGTCAACCAGTCTTTGCCATAGGTACACAACCAGGCCTGGAAATTTTATTCTTTGTCAATATAGAGCAATATTCACTTTTTAATAATTTTGGAGGGAAAAGCACTTTGCTATGTTCACCGGGTTCTTCATGAAATTCTTATATTAGGAATATGTTTCTTTTTTAAAAAAGAAAAAAATATAAGGATTTTATGGAGAACCCACTGAACATAGCAAAGTGGTCTTCCTTCCAATTTTTTTAAAAGGTGAATATTGCTCCCTATTGACAAAGAATAAAATTCCCAGGCCTGTTTGTATGACTTACATTCACAGGTCTGAAAACTGGAAGTTACCTCAAGAGACTCTTTAGACAAATTCACCTCTTCAGGTAGGTTATGTTCTCTCCAGTGACTCTTGGTCTTTTATCACCATTAAGAGTTCTTTTCATCATTTTTCTCCAAACTCCCTATGTTTAGAAATAATTTATCTATTGAACCCCATTTATGGAGCATCAGCATTTACTTATCCCATGTATTACTAATCAAAAACATATAAAACTGCAAATCAGAAGTTGTGCATAGAATGTGGGGACTAGTCTTAACATTGAGTTGGTGTAAAGCCAGCCAGTGCAAAGACACCTGGAGTTCCAGTGAACTTGTGTGTTGGTGCTATGCATGGAAATGTGTGCGCCCCAAATTCAGATGTTGAACCTCTAACACTCAATGTGACTGTACTTGGGGATGGGCCTTAAAGGAGGTAATAAAGGTTAAATGAGGTATTCAGGGTGGGCCCTCATCCAGTAGGACTGGTGTCCTTGTAAGAAGAAGGGAGACACCAGAGATTCTCTTTCATGCAGAGAAGAAAGTCTATGTGATAAAACAATAAGCAAGTGCTGTCTATGAGTCAGAAAGGAAGGTCTCACCAGAAACCAACCCTGCTGAGACCTTGATCTTGACCTTCCAGCCTCCAGAACTGTGAGAAAATCAATTTCAGTCTGTGGTATTTTTTTAAGGCAGCCTGAGCTGACTAATACATTCAGTTAAAGTTGAAAGGTATTTTGTGCACCTTTCAAATATGAAAAAAACCTCAAATATCCCCTCTGTCATAGTCAATTGTGATTATAATGAACTATATTACTTTCCTTTTTTAAAGAGTTTCATTAAATAAAGGATGATTCATCTCAAATCTCATTTCTGCTAGTTGGGACTATCAAGCACCATGCATCAGAAAGCCAAGACTGAATTAGCTCCCTAAACATGTGATTATGTAAGATTTGATGTTTGTTTGTTTTGTTTGTTTGTTCTTTAATAGAATGAGTCATCTATTGGAAGTTTAAGTACTATCTTTAATATTCTCTTGTTTGTTGACCACTGTCTTAGGCAATCTTTGCAGATAATCAGACATGCACATGCAAAAGGATGTTGAAACTGTTGACCCAAGTTATTATTTTTTATTAGTGCAGAGGATGGTATAAGGGACTCATGACAAGTAAAAAAAACGTTTTCATCTGTCACTAACACATTATTTTCCCATCTCTCTTCAAGGCAAGTATCAGTACATATCGTTGCAGGAAGTTACTGAGGCAAAAATGCCAGGGTCAGTTTTTGTTTAAAGCTCAAAACCACATTTTGCAAAGAGGTGCAACCTCTCTCAGTAGCTGACTTCCACCCTTGTATCTCCTGAGCCTACTTCTCTGTGACCAATACAGGCTTACAGAATGTGAGCGCTGTTAGAAAGCAGGGTTTCACATCCCTATTTTAATAATAAATACAAACACACTTACCCAGTGTGTTTTACGCCTGCCTGCAACAAAAACAGCTGAACAGATTGTGATGGAATTCAGGAACTGACAGTCTGACAAAAATCCCTTTTTGTCTAAAATCTGGCTTCCATAGGTTTTTACAAATCCAAATATTTGATTTTGCACTGGAAAAGGAGCCAGTCTTATGTACAATTTATAAAATAAATGTGTAGATACATGCTTTAAAATTTCCACATTTTGTCAACACATACTGTCCAACTTTAAAGACTCGCCTCCACCCCCACTTTTTCCCTGTGACTTGGGTGTATTTTCCTACTGCCTTCTAAAGCTTTATATTTATCTAATAAGAACTCTTTTGCAAGCCGGTGTTTCAGTAGTGATTTAACAGTAGTTTCAGTGTCAAATTGGCCTTTCCCCAGCAGGGAGTTTTAAGCCTTGCTCTATTATACTTCCAAGACACTCAGGAGCTGGAGTTAGGAGATATAACATTTTATTTGAAGTTTGCCTTTCACTACACACTGGGATGCAAACAAGCTTCAGTTACTCAGCAGTCAAACAATTCTATCACACAGTGAACAACGCTAAATATTGTACCGAATTTTCTAATTACATCTTTGTGATATTTGCTATAGGAGGGTAGGTGAATGCAGGCTAGAATCAATATAAAACTCCTTGTCTAAACAGGACATCTGGGCTTTGAGATAGTTTATTTATTGCTTCAACATTCCCCTTTAGCAAGTCATAATTACAATAAGTGTAACTTCCTTGAGGAAAAATGTAAAAGTATTTCTGATCAATGCACACATATGTCAAAGTTACTTATTGTTCCAGAGATATATAGGACCAGACTATCTATGCATGTGAAGTTCCGTTTAAGCGGATACATTATCTTCCCATGTATGTTATTGTATTGACTTTATGGTTACATACTAGTATCATAGCAATTCAGCTGCCTTGATGCTGTTTCTGTAAGGGGTTTCTTAATCATTTTATATCCTGAAAGTTGGGCCTTCTCCTTCTTTAAAATTTCTTAAGTTCATGCATGATTCTTTTCTTACTAATATTTCAGAAAAAGAACAAAAACAATAAACTGCCAGGGAGGCACCTCACCCATGACAGAGAAGTGAAGTACTGAAGAGCATTCAACAACCCAATAAAAAGCATCATGACCTATTCCCCCCAGAAGCTTCAGGCAAATCGGAAGGACGTGGAGCAAGGCGCACCTGCCCAAGCGTCCTGGACTTCCACAGAGCTGAGGGGCTGAGGGCAATACTGTTTCATTGCACCCATGGAAACATTTCAATAAGGTCCTCAATTTAAATAAGAATGTTTACGGATTTTAACAGTCATTCATTTGTAGAAGCATCCAAAAACAATATCTGGAGTGATTAATATTTTAGGAAAAGAAGACTTCAGGACTTGAGTCTTCAGAAAGTTAGCAGAGTCTTACGGATCACCAGTGGCACAGTGGAGAAGGGGGAAAGAGTCTCTCCCATAAGGAGGTGCCACTGGCAGGACTCCCTTGAGGGCAGCCTTAGCTAACCAGGCACCAGACAGTATTCCGGCCTTCAATGTCCAACAGTTTCCAAGTAATAGATGGTGGGAAGGGAGTGAGAAAGTATATGCACCAAAACACTAACTGGCACTAACTGGGAACTGGGACTTCTTTCCTGATGCATATCTTTTGCTAATATTATAGAAATGAATAGGGGTGAATTGTATTATCAAAAAAGCATAAATGGAAACAACACGATATCCTTCGGTTTTGAATGAGATATAAACTGTGTGGTATATCCAGACAATGGAACATTATTCTGCGCTAAAAATAAACGAGCTGTCAAGCCAGGGACATGAGGGAAGTGTCAGTGCATATAACTGAGTGGGAAAAGCCAGTGTGAAAAGGCTACATGCTGTATGATTTCACCTACATGGCATTCTGGAATGGGCAAAATTATAGACACAGTAAAACATGGTTTCCAGGGATTGTGGGCAGGAGGGAGGGGTGAAAAAGTGGAGCACTGAGGTTTTTCAGGGCAGTGAAACCATATGATGTTATAATGATGCAGGATACTATAATGGTGATATGGCTATATAAATATGTATATATTTGCCCCAAACTATAGAATATACACCAAAAGTGAACCCTAATGTAAGGTATGGACTTTGGGTGGTTATGGTCAGCTGTAATAAATACATCACTCTGGTGGGGGATGTTGATAACAGGTGAGGTTGTGCCTGAGTGGGACAGGCAGTATATGAGAACTCTCTATAGAAGCCTAAAACTACTTTAAACATAAAAATAAAGCATTTAAATATGAAAAAAGCAAATAATTAAAAGTCGGGATGATAATGAAGAAATATTATGTGTTTTGGAGAAATTACTAAGTATTGTCATGCCCTGTTTCTCATATCTAGTAACTGAACATAGACCAAGTTGTCATTGTGTGCAATTTAAAAGGGGGGGGGGCAGTTAAATGGGATAAAGCAAGTCACCAGGGTAAGAAAGATAAATGCTTAAAGTAAGTCAACCATATGCCACTCAGTGTTTATTCGGGAAAGTGTGTGTTTGTAAAAATAAATACCATTCAAGCCATAGTTGTAAGAATTGCAGAGACACACAGAAAATTCACCCTCCAAATGAAGTTTCACGAACTAAGTCATTGACCTGCATTGAACGGAACACCAAACAAGGTGCCCCTTCTAAAGTCATGAATATTCTTCAAACGGCAAGGGAGCTGCTGTTTGACGCTGATGACATTGAGAATTTAGGAGAACGGAAATCCCATCATTTTTCATTTGTATGCAAATTTGCCTGTTCCAGAAATTAACCCTGGGACCCCACGTCAGTTTTCATCTCCAGGAATTCTCTCTGCCTGCACCACACGGTGGAGTCTCATCACTACCCTGCGGTCAGTGGGTCTCCCCAGTTTAAAAACAACCACCCTCCCAAAGTCATCATAGTGCTTTGTTTACCCTCATTACTGGAGGATAAAGAGCAGCAGAGGCCTGTTGTAAAATGCACACCTCCAACCCCGGCCCTGCCTGCCCACAGCATTGAAATGCAAACTGCATCCTACTTGAGCCAAACAGCTCTCATTGACCACTGCTCCCAGTTCTAAGGTGCCCCGAGACAATAGACCAATCCTATTACCCTGCTTTTCAGCCGGATCGCCAACTGTTTAAAAGTTCTTTTGTTACTTCGCACCTTAGACAAATGTTTCCATCTACATGAGAAGGAAAGAGAGGTGACTGAGGTTTTTCACTGATGTGGATTTAATTATGCTAATTCAGACAGCTGCAAAGCATTGCAGGATAGCTGCAAATTAGGGTGAGCCAATACAGGTGCCCTTCACTGTCGGGGCTTAATTTTTAACCTAGTTTTAAAAAGGGAAAGGGAGTTCAAAGGGCAATTTCAGATTTGGAGGGGGAGGGCCCACCAGAGTTCTAAAATATGTAGGCTTTACCTGCACCTAAACGAGAGCCAGAAGAAGCAACCATTCTTGATTGAAAACTCCAAACGTGTTATAATTAGAATTGTCAATTTTAAGTGATGGGTTTATCAAGAATTGAAGCGAGATAACACTCAACTAGAATTTGAAGATTAAAAAATGACCTTTATTTCCCTATCTGAAAAAAATTACACTATAGAAATGATGATAAAAATTCCCAAGGATGTTTAATCGTTTTTTTTAAAGGAAAGGGTATCTGATTTTTGAACTTTAATGACAAAGTGAGTTTACCCCTCCGCATATCTGACATGACTTTTGGCCCACAACTAGCAACACAGAGATATGATATTTAGTGTCATCAGTGAGATAATAGTATTTGTTCGGATCTTAAATTGCTGTTTAATACCGTTTGGGGTTTTTGTGGAGGGGGGAGTTCCTTAGCAAACCCTGAATTGTGATGAGTCTTAAAGAAGAATGAAGTGCAATCCTGGGCACTATAAAGATGCTTAGGAAACACCGCTGGTTAATTTACTGCTCTCGAAGGAAGTCCTGCTTAAAAGATGGTGGACAGGCCAGTTATAACAGTGTGAATGGCAAGGAAGAACTGAATAACTCTTATGGCTTTTTCTTTTGGGGGTTGGGCTTGTTGAGGTAGAGAGGTCTGTCCTGTTCACCTTTGATTGACGTGTTCTTCGGGGTCCAGTCTGTCCCCACAGACACTGAGTTCCCCCCGAAGAGGCCTCTCCAGAGGACAAAGAGCCTATACACGAAGCATCTCCCTTTCTCCTGCCATTTCCTTCTGGACCTTGTCAGACTCCTCTGCTGTGCATTTCCCTTTGTCCTGCACTAGTCAGGGATGTAATTAGCTGGCAAAGAAAAGAAGAAAAAGCAGGGGCATCTGTCCTAAGCTCCACACAGAGGGAGGAGAGTGACCTTTCCAATCCTGCCCCAGTTTTTGGTGAAAACACTTAGATTTGGGCATGAATTTTCACGAACTTTTCAGGTTTTGAATGAATGATTTTTCTATGACTTAATTGATTTACCAAATGAATTAATCATCCATAGTTTCTATATTGGTTGACGTCACATATGCGATACACATAAAACTGCTTAATATTCTGATCAGCATGTCTTAGGCATAAATGATATTTGTTCTTTTTCTCTCCTCATCACCCACAATGCTTTGTACTTTCTCCATCCCAGCACCCCCACCCACTTGACCACTTTCTCTTCTCCTTGACCCATAACTTCTATGTGTCCTTAGGAATACCATCATAGTATTTCTTCACTCCTAAAAATTTACTCTATTTTTTTCTTCCCTCTGCCAGTTTATGGAAAAATTGCAACTCAGGTTACTTGAGGATTTGATTTCAGCAGCCATATGATTCTGTTCTTAAAATGGCAGAGAAATGGCAAGAATAATAAGACTGGTCATAGTCTTTTGATAAATAGTGCTTTAATAAAATTAATCAACAATAATGATAAGAATGGATTCTTATTTCTAGGACATGGTAAACTGAAATAACACAAAAAACTCCTTCTCAGTTAACTTGTGAAAATGCTGGGTATAATATAACAAAAAATATAATATGTAGTTTGAAAAACAGAATAAAATTCTCTGCTTCAGAAGTAAAAAATAAACTTATGGCCAAAATGGCAAGAGCATGGCTGACACCAGAGTGACTGTGGGAGAGATAAGTGAAAAGAACATTTGTTTCTGCTTGCTACAAAGGGAGAAAAACTTTCTCATACTATCTGAGTTATTTGAAAATCTCAAATAAAAAGTCTATTGTACAAAAAAATAAAAGGAACATGACAGAATCAACCCCCAAACCTATGGTTAAGGATACTGACAGCCTAGGGTGCCAAAGAATCTTACAACAAAAAAAGCTCATAATACAAAATGACAAGATATATGAGAACATGGTTTGTCATAAGGGAAAGTCAAAATATTAATACCCTTAACACTTTAAAATAATTAAAGAATCTTACTCTGTAAAATAGTATGTTTAGAATGATAAAATAGATTAAAGAAGAAAAAGATACAAAAATGACAGCACAGAACATAATGAAAAAAAGAAAGACAAGTTTGAAAAATAACCAAATAAAATGTAAAAGTAAGCAAAACAGTCATTAAAATGCTAAATGTTCATTTTAATGCATAAGTTAAAAATGCATGTATATTAAAAGCAAGTAGAAAGAAAACTCAGATTACCTAAAGAACAACATTTAGACTGAAGCAGACTTTTCATCAGGAATAATAGAACCAGCAGGAAACAAAATAATATCCTCCAAGTGTTTTGGAGAAAAACATCTGTCAACTTAAAATTTTATATGCACATCAACTACGATGAAAGATTAAGAATATGATAGATTTTTAAATAAAGACTAATAGAGTTTTACCATCCTCAGATTCCTTATTGAAAAAAGGATATACTCAAGTAAGAAGAACATTGAATCAGAAGAAAGGAGAAGGGCAAATTATGGTAATCAAAGAATTTGGATTATATATGTGGTAAATAAAAATAAATATTGACATAAAAATAAAATGCCGCCCTGGCCAGGTGGCTCAATTGGTTAAAGCATTATTTTACACACTAAAAGGTTTTGGGTTCAATTCCTGGTCGGGGCACATACCTAGGTTTTGGGTTCGGTCCCTGGTCAGGGTGCATGTGGGAGGCAACCGATCAATGTTTCTTTCTCACATCGATCTATCAATCTCTCTCTCTGTTTTTCTCAGTTTCTCTCACATCAATGAACATATCCTCAGGTAAGGATATAATAATTACGGTCCCACATTTTGTATACATGTTTTAAAATTTGGCTTGATGGGCTAAAATAAAGGCAAATCTCATTCTAAGGTTATGTGCCTCAGTGGGTTAAGTTCCACTGATAGTAAAATAACATTGTGGTACACAAAAGAATGGCATTCTTTTTAGGCAGCATTTGAAAGGCAACCAGGTATTTTCCTATTTCTTTTCATAAGTCAGAAACCTATAACTTTTTAGTTGAAAGAATCAGAAAACTCTGTAATGCAATGAAAGAAAGCATGAACTATGGCCTTTGTTAGAGTTAGCTTCAAATTCATTCACATTGCTTTATTCAACTATATATTTATTGTCAGTACCACATTCTAAAGACTACACTAGGCCCAGAAAATAAAACAATAAACAAAATAGGTGCAATTCTTATCCTAGTGCCACTTATAGCCTAGTAGAGAAGACTGAATTAAATAAATGATTTTACACAAACACGTAATTACAAGCGCTATGAAGGAAAAATGCTGGGAGCTTGGAGAGCTATAGCAAGTGGTCCTGAGCCAGCCTCTGAGAGCAGAAAATGAGTCTCTAAAGAGAACATTCAAGCTCACTTTAAACACAAAGCAGAGACAGGTGTTCCCAACCCCGGGTATATTGCACAGTAGACCTCGGGTGAAAGCAAGTTCACCAGCGACTTTGAAGCAAGTAATGAGTGACCTGGTTTGGATATTCATAGTTAATAAAGAGTTCATCACTTGCTTTCTAAGTAACCATGGGCAAGCTGCTTATCTCCTTAAATCTCAGGGTCCGACTTGGCAGGATATGTGATCGTTAACTTAGATCATGTGCAAATAAGGGCCTGGCATCTAGCAGATTTTGAATAAAACTAAGCTTCTTATTTCTGCCTCTAAATGAAACTAAACTAAGCCATTTTACTTGTTTTGATGTCACTGGAAGAGCTAGTTTTAGATATAACTGTACTTTTCTTATGATTGACTGACTAATGTTCCTTGTGCCAATGTAAAGCCAACTCATGTTTATTTATTTAAGGTATTCTTAGTCTTGTCACTCATTTCTCGGATCAACTAGTTTCCGTTCTTACCATTTCTCTTTACATTGAACACAATGCCTCTTCTTATCAGAGGTCACTATCTCTATAAACTTGCTACCTGTTCTATTGATCAGGGCTCTCCAGGAAAACAGAACACAGAGGATGTGTATATCTACACAAAGAGAGAGGGGCGTTGTTGTAAGAAATTGGCTCCTGCGATTGTGGGGGCTAGCAAGTCTGAAATCTGCAGAGCAGGAGGTAGGCTGGAGATCCAGAGGAAAACACTGGTGCTGCATCTTGAGTCTGGAGGCAATCTGGAGGCTGAACTTTTTCTTTCTAAGGGGAACCTCAATCTTTTTTCTTAAGACTTCCAACTGGAGGGTGAAAACTCCCATTACTGAGAGAAATCTGCTTCATTCAAAGTTTACTGATATCAATGTTAATCTAAAAAATATCTTCCCAGCAACATCTATACTAACTTTATCAAAAACTGGGTACTACTACCACCTAGCCAAATTGACACATAAAATTAGCTGTCAAACCAGGCCATGCCAATTCAATTTGAGATCAGAGCTTTGCCCAAAGGCAAATCTGCAGTCAGGGTCTGGGTCTCTGCAGTCCCTGAGGAGACAGATTCTGTCACAGGTATGGCTTCACACTAGCTGATCTCTGAACCAGTCTCCAAGGCCTGTGAAAGGAGACATCAGGGAAATTCATACAGAGACAAAGAAGCATTCACACAGGAAGAAGTTGGTGAAAGGACTCCGTGAGAAAGGAAATCTTGATTGGTCAGAAGTCTGAGCGAGAAAGGAGGTTAGAGAGTGTGTGCAAGTGAGAAGTAACAGAAGCACCATTACACAGAGAGGGTCGTGAGGACGGCCACACCCAGCAGCAGGGAGCTGCAAACACTGGCTGTGAGCAGACAGGATACCTGGACCTCCAGATGTACACTCTTAGCCAAATGATATTCTAGTTCTCAACTGAGTCTTAGATGTGCAGCTGTAGTTATGCCTGAACAATGCTCCAGACTTAGGACTGGCACAATCCTGTCATATGTGCTGTGTTGTGTTAGTCTGTTAGGGCTACTATAGCCAAGTACCACAGACTGGGTAGCTTATAAGCATCAGGCATTGGTTTCTCACTGTACTGGAGGCTGGAAGTACAAGATCAGGGTGCCACCTTGGTCGGGTTCTGGTGAAGGCCTATTTCCTTTTATAGACAACTGTCTTCTCACACTTCACATGATGGGAGGGGCTAGGAGCTCTCTGGGTTCTCTTTTGTGAGGGCACTAATCCCATTGATGAGGGCTCTACTCTTATGACCAAAGCACCACCCCAAGGCTCCACCTCCTCATACCATCACATCAGAAGTTGAGATTTCAATGTATGCATTCTGGGGAGACACAAAGAAAACACTTGTACAAACCAGGAGGCCATACTATTTAGGGAGGACCACAAGCTGAAAAAACAGGCTCAAATTCAGTAAAGTATATTCAGTTTTCAATACTTATGAAGTGCCTACTCTATGCAAGTCGGACACTCTTCAGCTTCAAAGGTGTTCTAAGATGACTTGACATAAGTGTTTATTCTCTATTTGTTCTTTTTTCAAAAAAAAAATCCCCACCCAATGACATGCTTAGAGAGAGGAATGGAAAGGACGAGAGAGAGAGAGAGAGAGAGAGAGAGAGAGAGAGAGAGAGAGAGAGAGAGAGAGAAATGAGAAAGAAACATCACTTCCTTATGTGACCTAACCACACTCTGGGTTTGTGCCCTGACTGGAACTCAACCCAGCAACCTTATAGTACATAGGATGACAATCAACCAAGTCAGATCACTTATTACTTGCTTCAAAGTCGCTAGTGAACTTGCTTTCACCCAAGACCTACTGTACAATATACCCGGGGTTGGGCCTCTTTTTATTCATTTTTGTTTGAGAAGGTGATCTATGATTAGAATTTTTATTGGATACATTTTTACTTTACACTAAACACAGTAAGTTGCTAATCTACGAAATGATCTTTTTTTTTTCTTTTCTATTTTGTGTCACTTATTTTCCCTTTTGAAGAAAAGGAGCATGACAGCTCTCAGTGCCAAAATTAAAAACCCATTTTTCTTTTTAGTGGTGATGAACTCCTTTAGCTTTTTTTTGTGAGTGAAGCTATTTTTTTTAAAAAAATAAATAAATTCTTTATTGTTTAATGTATTACATAAGTCTCCTCCCCCCGCATTGACCTCTCCCTGGCTACCCTCAACCCCAGCACATCCCCTCACACCCTGCCCCCAATCTGTGTCCATTGCTTTTGCTCACATGCATGCATACAAGTCCTTTGATTGATCTCTTCCCCCCTCATCCCCTACCTTCCCTCATAGGTTGGACAGTCTGTTCGATGTTTCAATGACTCTGGTTCTATTTTTGTTCATCCGTTTATGTTGTTCATTATAAGAAAAACCCATTTTTCTTTTTAAATTGAATATCTCTTCTAACCTTAACACCTCCCCTTTACACCTGGCATTCACTTCTTTCTCCATATTTTGAAAGATCCTACTTAATCAGTAAGACACACTACCTGCAGCAACCAAAAGGTTGGAGGAAAACTGGACCTCCATAACCAGTTGCTATGAGCAGAGGGGTAGATTAAGCTTTCAGCATTGCTACTAGTAGTAGTACACACATGCTCCCTGTTCCTCCTTCCCACAGAACCCAAAGTTCAAAACACTGTATCTTCCCAGGAATATATTAGTACTAACTTGACAATCTTGTTGTTGACAATATTGGCTGTGCTTCACTTCACTCTGCTCCTGTGGTTCGCAACCAGATCCAGCATGCTGGGCCTTGCTGGGTGGTACAGCAGCTGAAGGGCCAACTCCCAGTGGATCTGGAGCAGTCTTTCTAGCCTCAGCACCCGACTTCCTGGCCACCTTCCTACAGGTCTCATTGGTTGATGTGACAGCTGTAATTCTTACAATGAGCTTGGTGTTGCCTCAAGTTTTTGTTTGGCCGACTTATTCCTTTAGATGCCATTTTCCTTGGCTCGCCTTTCATTATAGGACATGTTCTTTAATACCTTTTAAAACCATATAAGCTCCATAAGCAGATTTTTAAATTAGAATTTTTGAAAACATTATATGCATGACTGATTTGGTGTTGTGTGCGTGTGTGTGTGTGTGTGTGTGTGTGTGTGTGTGTTTTCTTTTTCAATGCTGAAATACAAGGAGAGTGAGACCCAGCCCGATTCTAGTGTAGCCTAGTAGGGTATCAAATACCATTTGTAACTTCAGAATAAAATGCACAGATATGTTCCCTCCTCAGGAGCCTGGGTGCAATGTCTGCTTATATAAGCAACTTATAAGTGACAACGTAAATGTGTTTTTCTACATGAGAAAGGTTGTGAGAATCCTCCCTCCCTAAAAATTCTTAAAAGAATAAATATTTGATTTTCCAATATAGGGAATGAGAAATAAAAAGACATATAACTCTACCGATAAAATGGATGTTTTCAATAGTTATAAGACAAGTCACTTATAAAACTTGTTACCTGAGGAAAAAAACCTTTCCATGTTATAGCTTTCTTTATCACAGTTTACCATCCTCCCTTAAAACAAACTGTGATAATGTCTGTAGAATGAAAAATCTATGTGATGTAATTTATTTCTGCTTTATTTTTAAAAAGGCCAAATTGATTATCAGCACTTGAGATCTTGAAAAAAAATACTGCATATGTTGATAAAATAATTCTTTATTTTTATTGAGTCCATTAATTATATGTTAATATTTTAAAGAAATACCTATCTTGTTTTTATCAAACACATGTATAAAATATCTAAATGTTACAGGAATTATAAAGTAAAACACAAGACTCCCACCTGCAGAAACTCTCATGTGAGCAGCCTGGTGAACATTCCTTTAAACTTTTCTCTCCATATTCTAATGGATACTGAGATAATTTTTAGCAAAATGACATCCTACAGTACTTCCTCTTTGTGACTTCATTTTAAAAAATATATTTTTCTTATACATATTTTTTTATTTCATGATGTCCAAACTGTCTCATTTTTTCAAATATATATGAGCATTATCATAGAGGGTTAAATTAAGTTCATGAGCTTTGCAACCACAGGGCTTCACTGGGTTTGCATGCTAGTGCCACCCTTAGTAATTCCGTGACTTTAGCAAGTTACTTCACTTCTCTGTAAATCACTTTCTAAACCCAAAACATATTGACAAAGCCTATCTGAACTGGTTGCTGGATAGGTGAGGACTCACTGCTTGGCACTTGGTAAGGTTGCACACCATGACAGTGCCACTACATGGATGTTTGCTATCTTATTAGCAATCCTGTGCTGATGACATTTAGATTGATTGCAATTGTAACTCTCACACATGATGCACTAGTGAACATGCTTCTCAGTACAGCTATATCAATGTTGTATTTCAAAAGACCATATTTTGGAAGTTCACTTATTTCAAATCAAAGGTGATACACAACTTTTAAACTGATAGATATTGCAGAGTAACCATCCCCTAAATTGTAAGAACTTACATTGTAAGAGTGAGTGATGCCCAGCCAGTATTGCTCAGTGGTTGAGCATTAATAGATGAACCAAGAGGTCACAGTTTGATTCCCAGTCAGGGCCCAAGTTGTAGGTTCAATCCCCAGTGGGGGGCATGCTGGAGGCAGCCAATCAATAATTCTCTCTTGTCATTGATGTTTCTACCTCTCTCTCCTTCTCCCTTCCTCTCTGAAATGAAGAAAAAAATTTTTTTTTCAAAAAGAGGGTGAAAGTAAATTGAAAATTACCAGAAATACTATATTAAACTACTTGTGCCTGAATAAAAATACATTTTTTACAGAGAAGGGGGGATTATTGTAGCACAACATGTAATAAGTAATGCTTGTATTATATTATCCACAAAAATCAGAAGCCATTTCTTCATCATTCCCATCATTCTCACAGTTCTGCAAGTGCTTGGGCCCTCTTCCTCCAGGAACAGCATTCATGGCATCTTAACTTCATATAATCAGTTATTAATAATTGAAGAAAATAAGATTGCATCAGGCAGCTACTTATATTAGTAGATATCTACCAATCAGATATGTAACAAATGTTTATGAAAATTACTAAGTCAAAAAATGAAACAATTATGTTTATGGGTATGGTAACATTATTTCTGAAACCCAAATTGAACACATTGGCTGACAACTATACCACATATTCAGAATTACGATTGTGCTGGGCTACTTTTCTCTAGTTAACACAGAAGGAGGGTCCAGTGCCTCTAGTGTCTGATAATCGGTGGTACGTGTGTAGCATGATAGCATTTGACCTCCAGCAGTGAGCATCGAATGGCAAATATTTCACAGCTTCTAGATATACATATATATTTTTCTCTAGTTCTTTGGCATAAAGTTACTTTGAGGCTTTGTCAGGGATAGTAACATCTGACACAAGTCAATCTCAACTTATCAAGCTAGAGTACAATTTTCTTTTTTTAAATAATGACAAGGCTTTATATCACATTAATGGAAAAGTAAAGATCAAAGTGGCCTGTAGGCAAATCTGTTTTTCTCACACATGGTAACAAAGATTGTATCTTTTGCCAAGTTTTATTTGCTTTCCATGCTTGTTGTTGTTAGCATGCCCTAAAATCTCTGCACAATAAAGTTTTTAAATAAAATAAATAAAAGTTTCAATATTACAGTTTAGAATTTTGTTTCATTCTTTCTGCACATAGTTTACCATGTGGCATTGATAATTTTCAACTTCAAATACTTTCTAAAAATGTGAGTTTGGGGCCAAATACAAAATTAATGCACATTGATATTTTTAAAAAGTTATTAAAATATTTTTATATTTAACATGTTTTAAACATAGTCGATTTCCTACTTTGTCTTTTAAAACAACTATTTGTCTTTGGTACTGTAAGCTTAATTTTTTGGAAAGAATAACCAGCATAATTGGCATTAAAAAGGTTTAAAGTACATTATAAAATAGTCTGTCACTAAACACTGAATTGAAATTTTAAAGAAAATGATAAAAATTGCTGTAAGGGAAAGAAGTAGCCTTTTAAATCTAATTTGTTATGCACCACAGTAGGGTAATGGATGCAATGAAAGGTCTTTTATTGAGTTCCCATGTCCAAAAGGTATTTAGGTAGCAAAGGATGTTAAGCAGACCCCCTGCAATGCCCCTTTAACTGAAGATAGCAGGAAGTAAGGTATACAGGCCTGTGTCCTCCTGATTTTTATTTCCTCTGAGAACAACTTATGCAAAGGACACCTTAGGCTGCTTAGCAGATCACAAAGGGTGCAGTAGACCCCCTCGCAGTCTCCTTGAATAGAGTGATCTAAAGGATGACTAAGACCATACCAGGAGTTCAATCCTTCAGGTGGATCTTTTCAAATTCCAATAGTGAGGAGTTACTGGAGAACTAGTAAGGATTTCACTAGGTCCCAGCAGGTTTAAGATCAAAAGCTTTGGTTAAATAAAAGCTTGTTGGGAATTCTTAAACCTCTTTGTAATGTAACTTTAAAAAGTTAATACAAAGAACCCTTACAGTGAAGGCTGAAACATCACAAACAAAGAGTATATCAAAACTGATTCCATTAAGGAAAAATGAACATATAAATTCACTTAATTTAAAGAGCAATCCAGTTATATTACTGTGGGAGAGAATAGAACTTATACCAACCATTGAGCCCATTTAGAAGATATGTTCATTTCTTGTTACATATGTCATTCTTTGTTGTTCAGATATGCCTTTTAAACAACATATATATTCATTTTCTGAAAGGCGAAAGAGTAATGTGCATTTAAAAATCACTCCTAAAAAAGATACTTTTGAAACAAATTAAAATTAAACTTGATGGGGACCCATCAGTCAGTTGGTTATCTCTTTTTCATGGTGTCAAACTGCTAATTGCCTGTCCTCCTTAAAATATTAAACCTTCAATTGATATTGATTGGTAGATCATTAATGAGTGCATTAATTATAATGTAATTTTTATAATTAATACAAATCCATTTCTTGGCAAGTCACACACTTTTATTAACTAAACTCATCAGTTAGTATTTTTAGTGGAAATATTTTGCTCAACAAGCATTCACACAAGAAAACCTTTTATTTGATTTTAATGTCTGAGTTTGTTTTTAATCTTTTGAAGCATTCTCATGTACTCAAAGTCTGTCACATTTTTACATTAGGCATTGTGGAATGGGTTGGATAAGCATTGCCTTTTTATTTTTAATGAATAGGGATTCTGAGGCACACTTGGTAGGGCAAATATGTTCTCTTGATTGCACAATCATTTAGAGAAAGTTTTCACTGGAACCTATAGTCCCCAATCTTAAGCCTAGAGCTTTTTCAAATGAACAATGGTTAACAAATTTCAAAATGTCAAACACTGCTAGACTCATCCCCAAGAACTCTTTCCCAAGTGTGGTCATCACCAACAGTGAATGACCTGAAATTCTCATGATAGATAAAGAAACTCGGTCCTTCTCCCCACAATCAGGTTTCCAACTCCATTTTCTCCTTTCTTCTTCATTGTGTCTTGCTTTACCCTTGTTCTTTCACCTCATCCTCCTCTCTGTGTGTCATCTGATCATGACGTAAAATAATCGAGTCCATATCTTCAGATTATATATGAAAGCTTTGGAGAAAGAGCAAGTACTTCTTGAATGAAGCACCCCAATGTGTTTTCCCCCAAGCACCAGGAGTTCTTTAAAAAGATGAATAATGACCTCAACTCTCTGCTTCTAGTGAAAGCAAAAAGAAGCCATATATTTTCACTGCTTCCTCCCAGTTTCCTCCGAAATAGCTGAACCAGCCCCTTACCCTGCCCAGGTGTGCCTCAAACGTCCATTTGCCTTAAGCTATTCAATGAGCTCCCTTGGGAGGCTGTCTGTCCAGAGGGAGTATGTTGACTCCGGTAGGTGCTCTACCATCCAATTTGCCTTGTGAAATAAATAGAAAACTGAAAATCAGTGATGAGAGGTGAGCATGATTACTAAATATTTGATTTCCAAATTTGTATGTATGAATATGCATTATGTGAGCATATTCACATATACATGTATATTCTATATGGATTACATATATGCTCATACAAAGGAGTTATTAGAATATAGACATTCTACTCAAACACTGATTCTCTGTACTTAATGACAACTATGGGAACTAGCTTACCTTGGCTACTCTGGATTCTTTATCATAGACCTATAAGACCTTCCCCTGCCTGAAATTGTTGCTTACTTGTTTAGAGTGTTTTGGATTTTTAAATTCATACAAATGTCCCACTGCTTATTCCATCATTTGAACTCAAGTTTTGGATCCCAAAAGTTCAAAAACAACTACTCTAACAATGAATAAAGTGAATGTAGAAATATTTTTGAACACTTGGCACACCACCTGCAAGGTTGTGCACCCTAAAAAAATATTTTAAAAGCATGTGTTTAGAATCAGTCTCAAGACATTTATCATTTTGTAGTGAAGGAAATACCTGCAAAGATGAATTGTTCTACAATTTTAAATTGATCACTTTCTCTTTTCTTACTCTTCCTTATCTTATGTCTCCTCTGAGTATTTACAAACTTTATTTAATGTGAAATTTACATGTCTTTTTCTTTACAATTCAAGGCTGTCTCTTTTAACAGCATTTCTTCAGTGACTACCACAGGACACATGATAGGTGCTTAACCCAGCCAATGAATAAAAATAGATGAGCAATTGGAGGTCAAATAATTTTTTTTTCAGTGTTCGAAAGAGTAAAAGCAAAAACTAGTATCTAGAATTTTTCAAAGTGAAAATAACTGCCTTTTCTGACTAATAAATAATACATGCTCACTGAAAAACATTCAAGTTCCTCATAAAAGTTCTTTATTAGGGAAAACCAGTTTGAAATGAGTTGGTGCTCTCAGTTGTTCATTCATGCACATGTATGGTTGGCATTTAAAAAAATGTTTTGTTCAATGCCTAACTTAAAAAATTTAACAATTATTTCTGATAAATCTTTCCATAATATAAGTGTTTCTCTTTAGCTTGCCTCTATTTTGTGTATTTCCCAATGTATTTAACTTTACTGACAGATATTTAGGTTGCATTAAATTTTTATTCTTATAATCAGTGCTTCAATAAACATCTTTTAACATCTTTGCAAGTTCAGATTTATTTTCTTGGCATACACTTCTAGCCATGAAATAGACTTAAAATGTTGAAGTATTCTGCCCTTGCTGGTTTGGCCTAGTAGACAGAGTATCAGCCTATGGACTGAAGGGTCCCTGGTTCCATTCTAGTCAAGAGCACATGCTTGGGTTGTGGGCTCATTCCCCAGTGTGGGGCATGCAGGAGGCAGCCGGTTGGTGATTCTCTCTCATCACTGATGTTTCTATCTCTCTCTCCCTTCCTCTCCGAAATGAATAAAAATAAAAATAATATTAAAAATTGTTAAAGTATTCTATTAAATTATACCCTAAAAATGTTGTTCCAAGTTATACTCTCAACAACTGTATATAACCCATTTCCCCTAAAATCAAGCCTGGATATATTCATTAAAAAAATCTTTGTTAATCTAATAAGGAAAAAAGTCTCATTTTTTCCCATTGTTCTCTTAAATCCTAGACACTTAGGGACCTTTTAAATCAATCAGTTCTTGATAAATCACACATGGTCCACCCATGAAACAAATTCTGTACCAAACTGTCTTCCTTCTCCTATCCAATTGGATTATCTCTTTGCACATGGTACACACTGATTTTACCTAAAATTTTATGCATTTTCTCAAGGTGTAGATAATTGAATAATTAATAAATTAATTCACAAAGTATACTGTTGTGAGACCCATTCTTCAAATCCTGACAGCTACTAATAGTAAGACAACTTACATTTAATTTTTTTAAAGGGTCTCATGGGATCTTTAAAAATTCTACCACAAAGCCTAGAACCCAACAAGCTGCTGACATATGGGCCGTGTGAAATGCGTCTGTGAAACAAGGCAGATATGTCTTAGAAACCATTTTATATTTCCATAGTCCCAATAAGTGTATGTGCCAAACACTTGGAAAAAGAAATAGCACCTTTATACTTCAAACCTTTACAAACTTATCCCAAACAATAAACACTGGTCAATATATTTTGCCTTGAGAATCATAATGGGAGCTTTGCTGGAAGGTCCTAGAGACTTCACATATTTCTTTGTGGACTTGGTCAGCACGTCCACACAGCCTGCCCATGAGTATAAGACCTTCTATATTTTGAAGGCAAAGTGTGAAGACCTACAACTCACAACTACTACTCAAAACAAAAGGAGCATACCAAGTATGTTCATTAAGAGATAGTAGGAGTGTCATCCATTGCCATGTAGCAAATAAACCCAAAGTTAGTGACTTCCAACCATCGCCAATTTCTGTGGGATTGGAATCTGGGCACTGCCTGGCAGGATTCCCTGATCCAGAGTCTCTCTGAAGGCTGAAATCTAGACATCACCTGGTGCCACGGTTACATGAAAGTTCACGTGAGGCAGGATCAGCTTCCAAGCTCAAGATAGTTGGCTGGATTCAGTTCCTTATGGGTTTATTGGAATGAGAGCAGTTCCTTGCTGGCTGTTGTCCTGAAGCTGCCTCAGTTCCTTGCCATGTTGGGCTCTCCAACATGTGAGTTTGGTTCATCTAAGCCAGCTAGAAAGAGACTGTCAGCAAGACAGACATCATATTCTTTTATAACCTAATTATGAAAGTGACATCCAATAACTTTGACCATATTCTTATTCATTTTAAGCAAGTCACTAGGTTCACCCCATATGCGAAGGGAGAATATTACACAAGTTTATGAATGCTGGGAGGCAGATGTCATTGGAAACTATCTTAGAAATTGTCAACCACAGCAGGTGATTACTGAGTTGACAATGGACTTGAAGTTCGCTGGGGGAAAATGGAAAGGAAAATGCCAGGAGACATAAGAGCAGAGGCATTACTCAGAAAAAGGCTCATAATATTCCAATAATATATACACTGTCAACAAAGTTAAATCTGGAGGTATTAGTTACATTGAGAAAGTATATTAAATCTCAGGTAAAATCAGTGTGTACTATGTTAAAGCAGTAATTTCTCAAGTTATGTGTACATTGGGAAATATTGAAATAATAAGTATGACATGGTGACCATTGCAAAACCTAAAACAAAGAAATAACTGATAACAGAGAAATACACCTCAACCAAGATAAAACATATTTCATAGTTACTGAAAAAAATCATAATTCTATTCCCTCAAAATATTCTATCTAACAATTGAAGCATCCATCTTATATAAAAACTGCTGTTTGAAATTTTAACCCTGATATTTTGGCTTCTGTAAATGCTTGCTTGCTTAAATAATAAGGAAAAGAAGACTACTCTCATTTGAGAGAGGCCGTGGACTATGCCCCAGACAGAGTTGTCAGTGCTGACACCAGGCCAGTTCTTGCGATATGGTCTCATAACCCCTTCCCAGCATGTAGGTCTTCTTTCCCAGGAGGCCCGGAAGTCTCATTCCAAATTTGGGAGACAAAAAAGTTAGGAAAAGTATAATTAGAAAAGGTTTCCTCCATATAGGGGGGCTCATAATTTGAAAGGCACATTTTTCTTTGGCCCTGCCCTTAATAAAATGTAACTCCCTTTCTCTAAGCATGGCTTTTTTTTTTTTTCTGGTCGCCAGTAACACAATTAATAATCATAAATTAAAATTACTGACATTCAAAAGACTCCAAATCTGTATTTATCAATCACACTTATCCACATGCCACTGTTTGTCATTCGTTGAGCTTTAATTCTGAGTTTGGATTGTCAAGAACATAGACCTAATAATAATTTAGTGTTTGTCTTTATTTTGCACCAACTCCTCACTTTGATAGGATAATTGGTCCACAGTCTCTAATAATAAAAGTGTAATATGCTAATTAGACCAGAAAGCTGAACACCATACTGGATATTCTGACAAATGTCCTTCCGGAAAACCTTCCAGACAAAGCTGTAGCAGCAGGGCCGAGGCAAAGAAGGCCACCGCAGCGAGCAGGAGACCAAAGCACAAGTGGTTAGAGGTGACAGGCAGGCAGGTGAGCAATTGGGGACAATCAGGCAGGCAGGCAAGTGGTTAGGGATGATCAGGCAGGCAGGAGAATAATTAGGGGCAATCCAGCAAGCAGACGAGGGGTTGGGGTGATCAGGCAGGCAGGCAGAGGCAGTTAGGGGCAATGAGGCAGGTAGGCAGAGATGGTTAGGGACGATCAGGCAGGCAGGCAAGGGAGCAGTTAGGAGCCAGTGGTCCCAAATTGTGAGAGGGATGTCTCCCAAGGGGCCCCAGATTATGAGAGGGTGCAGGCAGGCTGATAGCCCTCTTCCTGGCCTCCATGCATGAATTTTGTGCACCGGGCCTCTAGTATATTTGTGGACCATAAAGAAAATAGAGAAAATATAGTTTATTGATCCATATAGGGTGGAGTTGGGAAGGGGGCACATATACATTATAGCATTTTTTATTAGCATGGTTACTCCAGTAAGTTGAGCTCATTAGCTGAATGTATGCACATATGGGTTATATACATGTTTCTAATGATGAGAAAAATGAACTCAGATATAGCAGATACATTATCTTAACAGTTCTTGCTTGGTTTTAGTGCAAAAACTTACTAATTAATGCAAGTGTTGCAATCATTTTTATGACATTCCCCAAAGATGGGACTTTAAGGGTTATACCATATGCTGATTGACAGCAGCCATAATTCCATACAATGAGACTGTATTATATTGTTTGAAGTGAAGTGATATTCATCTCTTGAAACTGATCAAACATACGATTGCATCAAACAGTATTAGAATATAATCACGCTGTATGCGGGGAATGCCAAGGTTGATCATCATACTGTATGTACCCTCTTTCCTTGGACTTCTCACACAGCAGTTGTGACACACCACTGCATCCACATTTTCCTTTACGAACTGCAGAATCTAAGATGGAGAAAAATCTGCATAACATTGTGGTTGGATTATGCTGTGTCCGTGTACATTTGTACACTGCTTTAGAATTACAAATTTGCTCTCATAAAGCTCTTCCTAAGTATACAATGTAAACCTAGCAATGCCAAGATAAAAAGAGAAGATTCCAAACAGAGCAGAAAGGAATGCCCTTTATTTTCCTCAGTAAACAAGCAAACTTGGGAGAATGTCTTTTTTAAAACACTTTTCAATGTCCTAGATGATATTTCTTTTCCAATGTACTGTTTTGCAAATCCACTTGCTATATCCACTGATCTTGGGCTATTTCAGCTGCAGAAGGAAATTTTATGAGGACTGATTACTTTCCCAATAGTAGTTGCTAATGATCTTGGTAAACAGTAGGAGGTGGGTATGAATGAATAGGATAATTTGGCTGTTTTCTTAGAGGCATGAAATGCTAAAACCTACTTTTACATTAATGTAATTTAGGATTTGACCCTTTATTATTCATCCATCCATCTTCCTCCCTCCCTTCCTCCCTCTCTCTCTCCCTTCCTCCTTCCTTCCTTTCCTCCCTCTCTTCCCTCCCTCCCTCATTTTCTTCCTTTCTCCCTTCCTTCCTTCCTCCCTTCCTTTCCTCCCTCTCTCTCTCCCTTCCTCCTTCCTTCCCTTCCTCCCTCTCTTCCCTCCCTCCCTCCTTTTCTTCCTTTCTCCCTTCCCTCCCTCCCTCCCTCCCTCCCGACTTTCCTCCCTCTCTCCTTCCTCCCTCCCTTCCTTCCTCCCTCCCTTCCTTCCTTCTTTCCTTCCTTCCTTCCTTCCTTCCTTCCTTCCTTCCTTCCTTCCTTCCTTCCTTCCTTCCTTCCTTCCTTCCTTCCTTCCTTCCTTGCTTCTGTCTACTCATCTAATAACTTGTAAAAGAGCCATTGTGATACTTTTGGGAGTATGTTCAGAATAGTTTACAAAGAAACAGAGTGCTAGGATGAGAGCCATCTATTCATGCTGACATTCACTGAGAGATGTGTTACCAATTTTGGTTCTCTGGTGTTGATCCAGGCAAGTGTCCAAGATGTCACCATCCTATATGAACTTTATTCACGTGTCTAACCTTACCCTAACCCTATTTCTTAGGCTAAATGTCCTCAGCAGTTTGGGCCTATGGAATCTATGTGGCTCTTTCAGAGACTCATTGGAATGATAGATTACCTGAACATCCACACAGTCATCTCTCTGCTGCTACTCCCATGCTATGTTGGGCACAAAGGAATCTTTGAGGTTTCAGACCTCCTTGGATTCCCGCAAAATACAGGACCAGATGTCTTTCTGCTTCTAGATTCTATTATCCATGGGCATTACTTCCAACTCAGATGAGAGAGTCAAGGCCAAAGTTTCTTTATAGAGAAACCATCAATATTTAAGCTTTATGCCATTTTCTCCTTCCCTCCCTTCTTTAGCCTATGGGGTTTTCATTTACTAAATCTTTTTGTAATATTAATATCATGCTTTGAGATCTTTAGGGTCTTCATGTTTGATATAAAAATGCCCAAGGTTCCTCTCTCTTTCTGCAAGAGCATTCCTTGCCCAAGCACATAAGGAAGTCCTAACTGCTGCCCAATGGGGGAGAAGGGTCTCCCATTGTATTATCTTCTCTTTCTTCTGATCTTTTACTTTCCTCTTCTTACTGTTTTTTTTTAAGAAATTAGTTAATTGGATTATTTTCTCTTTTAGATTATTGAATAAAACAGTTAATTTCCCAATTTTTACCTTGTTAAAGAATTATAAATTGTAAAAGTTATATATTTACCTTTAGGTGCTACTTGAGCTACATCACACATTTTTAAAATTTATTTTGCTATCTGTTGTTCTTTTGTAAAATTTAAAACAATAAAAAATTATCAGAAAAAGGTAGACATACAATACAAACAACTTTTTCCTGCCTATTTATAAATTACTAATTGTCCATTAACCCCATATACTTTAATGTGCATTTTCCATAAATAAGAATATCCTACTACTTAACTGCAACACAACCAATAAAATCCTATATAACAAAAGGATACTATCCAAATTGAACAAACAGCAGAAAAACCAAACAACTGGTCACTATGATGCACACTGACCACCAGGGGGCAAATGCTCAACACAGGGGCTTCCCCCTAATGGTGCACTCCCAAAGGGCTCACGGCTGGTGAATGCAGCAGCAATGGCAAGAGCCTCTTCAGCCTTCATTGCAGTGCTAAAGATGTCCAACTGATGGCTTAGGCCCACTCCCTAAGCTGTCAGTTTTACATCCCCAGGGGGCCCCTTGAATGCAAAAGGGTGCAAGCCAGGCGGAGGAACCCCCTGAGTGCACGAATTTCATGCACCAGGCTTATGATCAGGAAATAAAGTGATACACTCTTGTCCTTTATTCTATAGGCCATAGTTGTTTCACCAATTCATTCAGTAATATATATATACTAGAGGCCCGGTCCACAAAATTTGTGCACAAGGGTGGGGATGTCCCTCAGCCTAGCCTGCACCGTCTCCAATTTGAGTCCCCTTAAGGGATGTCCGACTGCCCATTTAGGCCCAATCCCAGTAGGATTGGGCTGAAACGGGCAGTCGGACATCCCTCTCACAATCCAAGACTGCTGGTTCCCAACTGCTCACCTGCCTGCCTTCCTGATTGCCCCTAACCCCTTCTGCTTGCCAGCCTGATCACCACCTAACCACTCCCATGCCAGCCTGATTGATGCCTAACTGCTCCCCTGCTAGCCTGTTTTCCTCTAACTGCCTTCCCATGCAGGCCTGGTCCCTCCCAACTGCTCTCCCCTGTAGGCCTGGGCCCCCATTGTGGAAGATAAATAAATCCCATATACCAGGGGCACCAGGGCCCCCATCAACTGCCCTCCCTGCAGGCTTGATCGCACCCAACTGCCCTCATTTGCAGGCCTGGTATCTCCCAACTGCCCTCCTCTGCTGGCCTGCTCACCTACAACTGTCCTCCCTTGCAGGTCATCTTGTGGTGGCCACCGTGTATCCACATGGAGGTAGGACCTTTGACCACATGGGGGCAGCCATCTTGTGTGTTGGAGT
>CM050508.1:73355000-73385000 GCA_027563665.1 Antrozous pallidus | reverse complement strand
CTCTCCTTAACATCACAATTAACTATTTATCTAAGAAGTCCTATTTCTTTTGACAGAAAATGGTATTTAGAAGCCAAGAATTTAGAAGCAAATTCTATATGTTCATTGCTATTGGAGAGTTATATCCGAAGGACATATATCTAGGACATAGATATATGTCTAGTTATATCTAGTTATATCTAGGACATATCCGAAGAGAGAGCTGGGAAGTATTTGTGTATATGCTTCATATATTTACAACTAAATTCATTTTTACATCTGTCAATATATATTGAAAATCATGAGTTCATGCTAATACTTTCAAGTTACATGTCCATTCTACTTTTTGCCCTTTTCGTATATATATCTTTGCAAAAAAATGAAATTATAGAATCACAACCTTTGTCCCACTATTAAATTTAATAGTGAGAAGACTACCCTCCATAATTCTTCAGTCATTTCTTTATGCAATTAACCTCATTTTATGCAACTAATCTTTAATCAATGTAAATGGATTCTTATATATTGCTCTGACTATGTTGTGTGGTTACATTATTACCCTGTTCAGGATTATTCCTCCTGCTAGTTTGCCTGCTATCTTTGAGTGGATGATCTTCTCATCCTCTGTGCATACTGATATCCTCCTTTGACACTGCAGATCCTCCAACCTTGCTCTGTATCAGCTATTGGTTTAGGACTAAATTACTGAGGAAGGGGAAATAGTGTCACTCAAGTTTTGCCTTGTAATGTTTTTTTTTTTTATTGCTTGTTATTTTTTTAAATGTATTTTATTCTTGAGAGTACTATAGATGTCCCCCATCTTCCCCCTTTGGCCCCCTCCACCCATCATTATCCTTCAATTTTTCATCTCATGAATAAGTTTAAGTGTATCCTGTATTTTCAAATATATTAAGGATTTTTGTTGCTGATTTCCAATTTAATGACATTGTATTCAGTTCTATTTTCTAATTTTTAAACTAATCATATTGAGATCAATTCTGACATTTGTTGATATTTTCTATGAGACCTGATTAATAGTCAATTTGGTGAATGATCAGGTTTGCTGGAATCCTATCTAATGAAAGAGTAATATGCAGATTGGTCATCACTCCAACATACAAGATAGCTGCCCCCATGTGGTCAAAGATCCTGCCCCCATGTGAACACAAGATGCCAACCACAAGATGGCCATCAGGGGAGGGCAGTTATGGGCGATCAGGATAGCAAGGGAGGGCAGTTGAGAGGGACTAGGCCTGCAAGGGAGGGCAGAGTAAGTGGACCAGTAGGGGAGGAGAGTTGGGGGTGACCAGGCTTGTAGGGGAGGACAATTAGGGGCGACCAGGCCAGCAGGGGAAGGCAGTTTGGGGAGAAAAGACCTCCAGGGGAGGGAATTTGGGAGCAACGAGTCCTGCAGGGGATGGACCAGTTCTGCAGGGGATGACAGGTGGGGGTGACCAGATCAGCAGGGCAGGGCTATAGGGGTTACAAGGCCTGTAGAGGAGAGCAGTTAGGGGCAACCAGGCCAGCAGGGGAGGGCAGTTAGGGATGACCAGGCTGGCTGGGAAGGGCAGTTAGGGGCAGTAGGGCTGGCAAGGGAGGGCAGTTAGAGGTTAACAGGCCAGAAGGGAAGGGCAGTTATGGGCAATAGGTCAGCAGGGGAGCAGTTAGGCACCAATCAGGCTGGCAGGGGAGTGGTTTGGGGTGAACAGGCTGGCAGGCAAAAGCGTTTAGGGGCAATCAGGTAGGCATGCAGGCAGGTAAACAGTTGGAAGCCAGCAGTTCTGGATTGTGAGAAGGATGTCAGATTGCCCATTTAAATGGGCAATCAGACATCCCTTGAGGGTTCCAGATTGGAGAGCATGCAGGCTGGGCTGAGGGACACCCCTCCCCCTTTGTGCACAAATTTTGTGCACCAGGCCTCTAGTGTCTTAATAATGGTTTTGCCTTAAAGTCTATTTTTTCTAATATTAATTTAGCAGCATTAGCTTCTTATGCCAATTAGTTAGCTGTTATTTGCCTCCTCTTTATTTTCCTAGAACTTTACTTCTAAACATTTTATGGTCTTAGGTTTAGATATATTTATAGTAGAAATTATTTATGTAAATTTTAAAATTCAAGCCTTTAATATTTCTTTTAGCTGTCAACTTAAGATTACTTATATTTATTGTAACATCTTGTATATTTGGATTTATTTACACCATTATATTTTGTACTTCTTTTTACCATCACTGTGTTTTTCTTTTTTCTTGCTTTTTTGGGGGGTTATTCAAGTTTGTAGATTCTTTAAATTTTCTTCTTGTTTCAAATAATATATTTTATTTTTGTTCTATTACTTTGAGTTTATAAGGCCTTATCTTAATGAGTATGTTTAGCCTCTTTAAAAAAGACAAGAATATACTTATACTTTAAATATGATTATTCTCCACTTTTCCTGTATGTTGTTGTTTCTCAGACTTTTATATCCATTTTTCTTTTTTAAATATAGATAATTTATTTATTAGTAAATTTATATGACACATTCAAACACACACCAAAAATGAAGAGTCATAGAATCATAACCTGTGTCCACTAATAAGAAATAAAACAACTCTGGGTAGTCTTTTCCCTCCTCCCCCCTTAGAAATAAACTCCATAAAACCAAGAAATGTTCCATCTTGCGCTTATGGCCCCAAATGGTTGTTTTTATTATTTCATTCAAAGAATGCTAATTTAGATTAATCTATAATTTGCCATTTTGCTTTGTCACTACTAATTCTTATATATTACCCTTGTCTGGGTTCAGTTTCTTTCTATGAAGAACATTCTGACTTGGTTCTTTCAGCAAAGGTCTATGAGTCTTAAGCTTTCTTATTCTGTATTTGGATAAAAGTACTTATGAAATATATATGGATATAAACTTGTTGATTGACAGTTACTTTCTTTCAACATTTTTTAGATATTATTATTTTTTTTTGCCTATTATATTGCAATTGAGAAGTCTGCTGTCAATCTCATTAGTATTCCTTTGCAGATAATTTTCCTCAATGGGTAATGTTTCTCCCATTCCTTCTACTGAATGCTAATGAAATTTCCATTATAAGTGAGTTTTTCATTTTAACCTTTCTTTGTATATATATTTGTGTGTGCACATAAATTATAGGTACATATTGCACCTTCTTTATGACCTCAGATCTATTTTTTACTTCATGAATTTCCTTCAAGCTATGTCTAACATGTCCTTAAAACCACTGATTTTATTTTACTTCAAGGACCATATTTTCTATTTCTAGAATTTCTAATTGGTTCTTTTTCTAATCTCTCTGTACCTTGTTTTTAACATTTTTTTCCTTTTGTGTTGTTTTTAACATTTTAAATCTACATATTTTATTATTTCTCTCTGATATTTCTATTATCTAAATTTTCTTGGGAGCATTAGTTATATTTTTACTTTCCTAATTCTCTTAAGGTTAGATTGTTACCTTGTATGCTTTGTAATTTTGAATGGTGGACTTCATCTAAAGGCACTAGTTGCACTCTCAATTTTATTAACTCAGATAGTCCCTTTCCCCTAATAACTTACTCTCTTGGAAATTAATAATTTTTTATAAAATCAACAAGTAGTTTTTAACAGATACTTGACACCTGAATGATATTCCTTCACAATGTATGAACTTTTCTAACTTGGAAATCCCCCGATCTGTTTATAAGCTCAATTGTACTGTCTGGTAGGTGACAGGCAATTCTTTTGAGCATGTCTTAACTAAAGGAAATAGGGATTTATCTCTTCCTGGGTATCTTTTATATCTTAGGGGGTCTGCAAAGGACTTGTGTGTTTCTAGATGAAATTTAAATACAGGTCCATCATTTCTACAGTGATGAATGTTAGCTTCACTTACTATAACTTAGTCTTGTGACTCTACTTCCATGTTTTTCTGCACATCCAATAACTTTTCAAAGCTACCATGGAGTGTAATCCTTTGAAAGCTATTTGAAAAGACAGTTATATATTTAAATATAAGTTAATTCAACCCTGTGTGGTGATAGCATGTATATATCCTAACCAAGGAAACAATTGTTCATCAAAAGGTACAATGTCAAGTATATCATAATTGACTCCTTTGCCTAATAGCTTTTGACATGAATTAAAGGACCCATCCAATGTAACACCAGAGCAGTCATCTGAAATTATGTCTTGCTCAGTTTCCCTAAGTCCCCTGTCACAAGTGTAGGCAAGTGACCTAGGTGGACTGAATATGTGTCCTAAATACCAGGGTGAGATTAGGATGATAAGTTCTCTTTTCTGTGGCTGTAAAAATCATGTGAAGTACACAAAAGTCATCTTTTCCACCACATCTAGATAACCTTCTAGGCATAAAAAATAATCTAGGAGAGAGAGGTAGAGAGAGGGAGAGAGAAAGAGAGAGAGAGAGAGAGAGAGAGAAAAACAGAGACAGACCGAGAGAGAGACAGAGACAGAGACAGACAGAGAGAGAGAGACCATCCCAAAGGACAGTGCTTGAGTGTAGAGTGAGAATTCTACATGATGCCCAAGATCATCATGCTCTAAGACTTTTGAACACACATAGGCCATATTTTATGCCTGATTAGTGTGAGCTGATTTCTGTCACACTAATTAGTGTGAGCTGATTTCTGTCACTCTGCAATCAAACAGAGTCCGGGGCACTACAAAATAATAACCCACATGAAGAACATCATCAACATTACCGCCAGAAAAAAACAGACAATGGTGCAACAACCAAAAATATTTTCAGAATATCTCAAGTTCTTTGTTTGTTTTCTTAAACACGATGAAGGCACGGGATCCTTAAACATCCCCCCGTCCAGTTCACACACGGCAGCTGCTTCTGCTCCTTTACATCTGCCTTCAGATTCCAGTCTCACATCAAGATAACCTCCTCCCCACAGCTTAACCTTTTGAACTTTTGTTCTCTCTCCCTTTCCTCCCTATTCTCATGCTTACAAACCCAAAGAAGTTGCCTGTCAAAGCAGGACTCACCTCAGAACACGAGAGACCATATTAGGAAGACCTGGAAAGACTAGAAACCCCATGATCCTTGTTTTTGTCCTATTGCTTTCCTTTTACAAATGTTACTAAATGGGAAAAAAACACATGCCTTGGGTTTTATGTTGTACAAATACTTAATGCTGCTTTTTTCCTTGCCAATCCAATGCCTTCCGCATACATATTAGGTACCTAATAACAATTTTTGAATAAACAAAGAATAAATTAATGATTAAATGAAGTACTGAATGAACAAAAAAGGAATACATGAATAAATGTAAAAGCAATACATTAAGCATTTGGGAAAAACTATTACTGGGAAATTTAAAGTCATGGTCAATAAATGCTTGCTTGACATCTAGGTGATTAAAAAGTACATTTCTAAAATCCAAGTTATCTCTTTACCTACATTAACAAGAAAAACAAAACACACATAACTTAAAAAATGTTAAAGTAAAAGCAAGCCATATACATGTTCCAGAAGAGAGTAGCACGTTTTGTCTGCAGTGCTTTCTTTTTTTAGTTTTAGTTGACATACAATATTATATTAATTTCATGTGTATAACACTGTGTTAGTCATTTATGTACTTTATGAAGGGATCACCATGGTTAAGTCTAGCAGTAATCATCTAACACCATACATAGTTATTGCAAAAACAATTAACTCTTTCCTATACTGTATATTACATCCCCATGACTTATTTAATAACTGGTTTGAACTTTTTAGTCCCCTTCTTCTTAATGGTCATCCCTCCACTTCCTCCTATTTGGCAACCATAAGTTTGTTCTCTGTATGTATGAATTTCTTCCTATTTTATTTGTGTATTCATTTGTTTTGCTTTTTTTAGGTTAGAATTTGAAAGCATAATTTATAATTATATATGCACTCTATGTTCATTGAAGCATTATTTACAATAGCCAAGATATGAAAACAACCTAGGATTCCATCAATGAATGAAGAATATATGTATATGTACAGTATATCTATATATGTATATGTATATATGTACATATATAGATATGGATATAGGTATCTCTATATATGTAATGAAATATAGTCCACAGTTCTTGATTGATAGTTATTTAAAGATGTTTAAATTGTGAACCTATCAAAAGGGAAATATTTATAAAAACTGATAAGTATGCATTAGCGATATTGTAAGATTCAATTTCCAAGGCTTATTATAAGAAAGAATGAATTCTTCAAATAGAACTTCAGATTTCTATAGAAAGTTAGCTAGAGGTTGAGCACCCAAAACTATCAAATGTCTACATTATTGACAATTAGCTGCTTTTTCCCCAGACCTCCTATATCATGGTTTTCTTAGTAATCATTCTCTGAAGGCTTCGGTTTCTCCTACTCATTTCTTATCCTTATTTTCTGTTTCCACAGGATTCTGTCTTGTTTTAAAGGTGCAATGTCACCTTCGTTTGCCTTCTCTGTGTCTTCATTTCCCAAGTGTGGAAGTAAATCAAGCCAGTTTGGGTTTCAAACTTTCAGTGGAGGTTTTAGAGGAGTTTGCATTGGAACATAAGCATAGAAATGAGTCTAATACACCTTTATAATAAAAAAATCTAATAATCAGCCCTAATCGGTTTGGCTCAGTGGATAGAATGTCAGCCTGCGGATTGAAAGGTCCTAGGTTCGATTCCGGTGAAGGGCATGTACATTGGTTGAGGGCACATCCCCAGTAGGGGGTGTGCAGGAGGCAGCTGATCAATGTTTGTCTCTCATCGATGTCTCTAACTCTCTTTCCCTCTCCCTTCCTCTGTAAAAAATCAATAAAATATTTTAAAAATTAATTAATAACTCTAGCTCACCATGGGGAATTTGTTGGTAGAGATGTTATCTTTTTAAGTCCTAGTTTATGTCCATCCATTCATGACCATTTTTTTTCTTTTCCGCTCTACCAAGTTTTTTTCCAGTTTCTGCAAATTCCCATTAATGTTATAAACAGAATTGTTCTGTCTTATACTCAAAAGTTAAGCTTGTGGCCCACTTATGCACAATAAAGAACTCATTAAGGAGCTCTGTCAATGGGTTATCTACTTCAAATTGCTATCCTTTAAAACACAAAACACTGGGAAAGCTATGGAATTCACTTTTCCATTATATGGTAGAAATTTTAGGAAGTGCTTCCCTTCTTACTGGTCTCTGTAAGCAATGGGGATCAATTTAATGCTTTGTCCTTCACCACTTTACAGAAAACTCTATGGGGATTGTTTAGGGTCTCCCTCCCTTTTCCCCTGTTTTTTTCTCCCCTGTCTTTCTTCAGCTTCTGTTCCTTTTCCTTATTCTTTCCTTTCAATGCAAAAACAGTGATTGTAATTTATTGTTATGCCCACAGTTCAAGTGAAGAACAAAAGATGAAATCTAGACTAAAGGAAAAGGAGAAATGGGGCACCACGTGGTCTGACTTTTAGTCTCAGCTCTGCAGCCCACTAGCAGTGTGATTCTGAGTTCCCTGTCCTAAATTTCGGGATTAAAGCTGTGGCTTATGTGTATCACAAGGGTATTTATTATATAGACTAAATTAGAGGATGGATGAAAAAGTGCATCTTCAACTCTCAAGACTTTCTCAAATGGGACAGAATGAATACCAGATAGTAGATTCCATCATGGATGGCCCAAGAGAACCAAGCAAGAACCCAGCTGCTAACTGTCTATTAAAGCACAGGAATTCACTTTAAAGAACAAAGAGCTCAGGAACTGAGACTTTGGGACGCCTGAGTCAGAGAGAACGTGGGCTTAACGTGGAGAGCTACTAGGATTCCTCTTATTTCTTTTGGAGAGGCAGATTTGCTCTCTGAACTCACTGCAGGTCCAAACTTGAAAGAAATCTCCCCCTGCTGTCTCTTCTCTAAAGCCGAAGGAGCAAAGAGTTAATTACCTTGTTATATTCATCTCTCCTCCAAATTTTCCACATGGGCTTTTTCCTTAATTAGCCATCACATGAAACTGAAGAAGAATATTTATTATTTATGGTGTGTATTAAATTTTATGTTTTCTCGTCTTAATTTTTAAAATGGGCGAATTTACTACTTTTCATATTTCTCTCCTAAAAAAGCAATTGTTGTTGTTATTGTTGTTGTTGCTTTTATTGTTGATTAGTGGTAGTCCTCAGCTGACTCTTGCTTGGGTCAGTAATTCTTCATCAAAAGCAAAATGAAGAAAAGCTTCTGGCATGTTTTAGATTCGTTGGAAGAAGCAAGTAGCCTCCCACACGGTTTTCTTACTCTTAATTTCTTTCTTTTATATTTTCTCCTATTTAAATATGATATCTATGAATGCCCATACAGTATTGGTTAAGTTATATGGTCTTAATTCAGGGCACTATAGTAACTTATTAGAGTGAACTATCTTACAAAGTGAGTTTGGTTGTGGAGATAACATGGCTATACAATGACATGTGCTCACTTGAGCCACTGCTATGGTACTAAGTCAGCTCCAAAAGTAATGTGAAGTGTGTACCTACATGCCCTTCCATCTCAATTATACTGTATATCCACTGCAAAGAGATGCTTATTTTGTTTAGAAATTAACTGCTAGCCAGGTACTGTCTGAATTTCCTCCATTTAAAATCATCTTTATTGCTGAAACCGGTTTGGCTCAGTGGATAGAGCGTCGGACTGTGGACTGAAAGGTTCCAGGTTCGATTCCGGTCAAGGGCATGTACCTTGGTTGCGGGCACATCCCCAGTAGGGGGCGTGCAAGAGGCAGCTGATCAATGTTTCTCTCTCATTGATGTTTCTGACTTTCTATCCCTCTCCCTTCCGCTCTGTAAAAAATCAATAAAATATATTAAAAAAAAATAAAATCATCTTTATTTTTGCACCTCCAGTAGGTAACATATAAACAATGCATTATATATAGTCATGTTTACTGTATGCATTTATGGCTTACGTCTAGATTGTACATGCGTCAAAAGCAAAGAATGTGTCTTCTGCTCTCTCCCACAGGCTGGATGTGGGTGGCTAGTACAAGCCCCACTTAAGAAGCTTGGCTTGAGTACAAAAACTGGTCCATAGTTATCACTCAAGTTTTACTTAAGAGCTTCTCTTACCTGTTTAATATGTGAATGCAACAACCTGGGTTTTATTTGGAAATGATGATGCTTTTAATGATTGTGTTTTATTCTACTCAAAGCAATTTTGAAAGCTTTTCTTAACAAGCCTCTTTTATCCCAGTTCTATTTGTTTCTCTCACCTCCATTTTCTTTTCTCTTTATCCCTCCCATTTCTCCCTCTCTCTTTTTTTCTTTCTTCCTCCCTTGTACTCTCTCTTCTATTTCATACACTTGTGCAATTACTTAGAAGAAAAGAGTGGTATTTTCTTATTTTAATTCAAAGGAAAATAAGCCTGAGCATATCTCTATGATATAAAGATTCATTTTTGGGGGAGCGGGGGTAATCTAACCAGAAAGAAAACAAAACAGACTTTTAAAATGTAACAATTAGATTGAAAAAACACACACACATCTATATACAGGATGATGTTTGTGTATTTAGATATGGTACTCTTAATGTTCTTAATCATGTATAAGTAAGAAATCTTAATTGGTAACATTTTAGAAACTGCTAAACCTAAAATGTTTGAGAAAATTGCTATTGCTGAGGACAGTGGAACCCTTTTGTACCTGTTTACGCTCGCTGAGAACTCAAACATCCAGAACATGCCCAGCTCCTTGGGAGTGTGTTTGCATATTTCTACATGTGTTTGATGGTCAAAGCATTTCAAAGTGTAGTTCTACCTTGCAAAAAAAAAATCAAATAACCATCGTTTGCTAATAAATGTTTTAATCCCATTTTCCAAATTTTCACAAGTCATCTCAGTGAGATCCCACCACTTTGGGACTTCCACAGGATTGCCGCCCTGCATTGAAGGCCCCGTTGCTGAGTGTCTCTAGTTTGCAAAAAAAGGCAGATTTCTTCGATAAATAACTTCATTTGTAACAAAACAACAACAAAAAACCCTGTTCATCTATTGCAAATAAGTGTTCTCCTTTTGTTACATCCTATGCAATTAAGTGCCTTTGAAATAAAAGGTAAATGACATCAGAAGTCTCAGGGACAAGAAAGTACTATTTTAAAACAGGGAGTGTCAAATGTTGTTTTTCAACCCAGCACCAAAGGATGTTTCACAGGTAATTTCTCAGGGCTGATGTGAGCTAATTATTAGCTACCATGCCCTGCCTCTCTTTCCAAGTGACTATCTCCTGGCAGAAAGACACAGCTAGGAGTGTTTTGTTTCATTTGTCCTTGGAGTTTTTTTATTTTATTTTTATTTTTTATCATCATTGAGAAGGTGGACTGAGCCAAACATAGAAGAATTCTGGAGCTAAGCAAAAAGCGACACGTTTAACAGCCCCCATTAATTGGGGCTGTTACATGATTGATTTGAGAAAAGCAGAAGAGACCGATTTCTTTACAACTCACAGTTGGATGCAACACACTAAAAGTAATTCTGTAAATTACATTTTAAATCTTCAACATATTCAGAGCAGATAAAATAGTGGCATGATTGACCAAACTCCTTTTAAAAGTACACATATTACGATGCATCATAGTTATAAACAGATGGTATTTGGCCTCCTTCCTATTCTCAACATTTGGAATTTCTAAACTATGTGAATTAAACAATAATATTTTATAAACATACAAGGGATTTTGCTCACTGCTTTGTTAACATAGAAATTATACAATGCTGACATTTATTTAAATTTTAAAAAGTAAACAACAGTGCTCATTGAAATAAAGCAAACTAAAATCAACAGAGAGAAGTATGTTCTGTGTGCATATTACCTACAATGGCACTGGCCTTTTTAAGGGAAGACATAATGGGTTGAGGAACAAATGGTAGCTTAGATGGGCCTAATCCTTTGTACTCCAAAGGCTCATTTAGCACCTCTTTGTAAACAAAGGATATTTATACCATAATTGGCTATTTGACCATCAGTGTTCATGTTCTATATAACCTGCTATTATGGAGTTAAAATAAATTCCCTTTTATTGGCTTGTCAGATTTCATAGTAGTGAAAGTGTCCTCGCAGCTTTAAAAACACTTCCACAAACAGGAATCATTCTGCACTCCTACTTCGAATGAGAAACATTATCATGATATCAATAAGTGTGTATTTTTTTTTTCCTTTGGGGGAATATTATTGCCAGAAAGAAAAGTATCAGACCTTAATGTCATTTCCTGAGATTCTTTTCTAAAATTATAACTTTAACCCTTTATCCATATTTTGGAAGGGAGTCCCATCTGCTGAGTCGATGTACAAAACAAAATCCACTTGGTTTTCAAACACTATTCTCAGATTTGCAAAGTTGGGCTGTGATGAATAAATAATGAATCAGATATTTCAATCCATTTTATGATTTTTGAAAGCCTCGATTATCATTGTTTACAGATAGTCTCCTCTCACTGTGCTTCAATATGCTCTTGTTCAGCCTTCCAAGGTTAGGCTCATGTAGGCTACCCTCCCCTATCTCAGTTTACCCCTAGATTGCTCTTGTCACATTTTAAACAAGCAACCCAATAACCACAATGTGGGGAATACAGGGTGGGGATGTATGTGTGGTGGTGGTGATGGTGGTGGGGAAATCTTGAGTGATTAATGCCAGTGATGGTTAGAAAAATGTATCTTCTATTTGGCCATTGGTGTGCATCACTTTAGCATATAATCTCTAATGGTGAGAAAGAAAAAGAAAATTGTGCTACAATCTAAATGGGCAGAAATGCACATGCATTGTTGAAACTAAAGACAAGGGGCATTTTTTTTCTCCTGCATAGACAATTCTAAATGTGTATACTCAATAGACTTAATAGATAATAACACTAGTATAGGGAGGCTCTTTAAAAATTTTAGAAGCCTCAAAGTAATATTAAATGTTTCCCAGGGTTTTTGTTAAATTAACTAGACCAAATGAGTCCATATCAATGCTATGCTTCTAAATATGCTCCACTCAAATATCAATTAGCCCTCTCTTCTCTCCTACTCAATAACCAGTTGAGTAGGGGAGGAAAAAAAGTTTGTCATCTGAAACAGATACGGAGTGAACAGGAAAACTACCTGAGGAATGGGGTAGTTTGAAATCATACATCTGAACATATGAGGGAGACAAAAGTATTTTTAAACTAATAGACAGAATCTGCCCCCTGAAAAGTCGGTGCCCATCCCCACTTCCTCTTTGGTTTTTGCTTAAGGTATTGTTTTCCCCCTGAGGGGATGAGGTTAGACGTCAGTGCTTCTGGTTCTAGTGCATCTTCATTGTATTCTCTCAAAGAGGGCTGAGACTAGCCGAATCAAGGAACCCAAAGCAGTAAAATACTTAGAGAACAGAGAGAAGGAGTTTTGCGCGCCAGGGCTGCGCTGCTTTGGGGGTAGGGATGATCCGGACCAAGCTCTGCACAAACGGCCAGGGCTGCAGTGTGGCCACCCGCCGCGTGTGCGTGTCGTGAGCGCGTGTCCGATGCGTGTCAGTGTGTGTGTGTGAGACAGTGCGCGTGTCGGGCCGAGCGCGCCTCGGTGCGCTTGCCGCGGGGCTCCGAGAGGGACCCAGCGAGTTTGAGCGCGGGGCGCACCGCCGCTGGGGGCCCGCTCTGGTCCTGGGGCACCTCTGGCTCTGGCCTCTGTTATGACTTTGTGACCTCATCGTCCCCTTCCTCCCCATTTTTCTCGCGCCCAGAGGAGGTGCAGCACTTTCCCCACATCTTAGGACTCGTCGGAGTGGGACCCCGAGGGCGGGCGCCGCTCGGGCTTCACGGGCGCGAGGGCGCCGCGGCGCCGGGGAAAGGACGCGGGGCCGGGGAGGCGGCGGGTGCCCGCGGAGGCTCCCAGGGTCCCGCGGGGAAACCCTTCCCGCTTTCGGCAGCGTGGGCTCAGCTGCCCCTTCGCTAAGCTCAGACGGGACCAGCCCGGGTGGGGCGCAGGGGCGCGCGCTCTGGGGCCACGGAGCGCTCCGCGGGCCCGAGGCCCTGCGCTCCCCGCCTGCGGCCCAGCCGGGCGACCCGAACCCCAAGCAGCCCCGGGCCAGACCCCACTGAGGGCGGAAGCCACGATAGGCAGGAAGGAAAGGAGAAAAGAGGTAGCAAGCCCCAGACAAGGAATCCTTAATTACAGATTAAAGACAAGCCAAACCGAACACCGCATTTTCCATGTGTCAGCTGACGCCGCGACAAAAGGAAACACAGAACACGGAGAGCTGGGGGGAGGCGGGGGGGGGGGGGTGGGGGGAGGCGGGAGGCCTCTTCTCGTCGTTTCTGCTTTTCTTCCCTCTTTTATTATCTGTGCGAATGTAAAATGCATTAGGTAGAGACTGGGTAGGTGGTGCCTGGGGCCAGATCGCAGCTGCACGCTCCCTCGCGTAGGAGGACAGTTTGCTGATGCACCCAAAGGTCTGGGAACCTCTACACAAAAAGAACTATAAATACCCCGCTCGAGCACATTTGCTTCTGAAAAAATTCATTACTCATACATTTTTAAGTTTTAAAATGTGGTGCTTAAAGTGTTGCAATTCATTTTCTTCAGTAAAAGCCTGTGGCGCGCGCGCGCGCCACACACACACACACACACACACACACACACACACACACACACACACACGTTTAGTTTTGCAATTTTATAGATTCTTTTTTTTTTTTTTTCTGGCCTGGTCTCACAGCATTAACAACCCAGGGCAAAGCGGAGCCGACTGAAAGCAGGGAACATAGCTGCAAGCACTGGATAGCACCCTCCGCGTCTTCAGCTGAAGAGGAAAAAGGAGAGAGACGTGCGCCTTATGCCTTTCCTCTTAATTATGGTCACAAAACAACCCCCACCTGGTCCCTGGGATTTAAGAGGGCTCAGCTCCACGAAGTCCTAAGTTCTCCACGGAGGGTAGAGAAGTGTTCAGAAGTCCCAGCCCACTCGACGACCACTGCACACCTGGTTCTGTGCCCTTGTCTCTAACACTGAAATGAGAGATGACCCCGTGGGTCACCCGAGCCCCCCAAGCGCTATGTCTGCTGCATTTTCTCCAGATTGTCTCTGGGTCAGCTTTAGAAACAGAGGGTTTGGGGTTCATTCACTGATACCATTGATGCACCCCTTTCAAGGCAGCAGGGCCCCTTTGCTTCATTTTCTGAATGTTCATTTTCTGTAGCTGCTTTTTCATTTTCCATTTGTATTTTTTTTCCACCAATGCCACTTTCCCCACAGCATTAAAAAATAATAACAATTTCAAAGCTCATTTTCATGTGGTTCAAGTTAAGTGATTTGCCCACACCCCAAATAATGTTATTTGCTTCCAAGATTAATAGCTGCATATCAATAATTCTTAAAAACCTCCTGATCCATATTTTCAGTTGAAACAATTCCTAAGGTTATGAGTCTGGCAAATGCCCGAACCAATACGTTTGTGGCCTGATTGCCAGCCAGATGCTCTCAGGCAATGTCAACAGGACTGCTATGCTCTCCTTGCAGAGAGTGTTCCTTCCTTCCCCCCTTCCCCAGGGTGGTAATAAATTGATACAAGTCATACTAGGTTCCAAGCCCATCCTCCCTTCAGATGCATGTGTAGGAAAACCTTTCAAATCCTCCTTGATGCATCTAGTCTCTCTATGATTTAGCCACACCCTCCCCACTGTCTAACTTGCTCCTCGGTGAAATAAATAAGGCGAAAGAGCAAATGAGGAGCTTTTCTTTCCTTAGAGCTTTCCAGTATTTGAGAGCATCAGCCTTTGTGGTTGTTTCAGGCCAGTTGTTGTTAGTTCATGCTTTTACCACCCACCAAAGAACAGCACAGGATTAAGTTTGTATTAATAAAGGCTGTTCATGACGAGGCTTCTAAATGCCAAAGTTATGATTTATTTTTTTAAATGGGTGGAGAAAGGAGAGCAGCAATAAAACTCACCCCCAAGTCCCTCAAAATCCTTGGCTTCACACATTTCACACATCTATGCTGGCTCTCTCTCTCTCTCTCTCCCTCCCTCCCTCCCTCCCTCCCTCCCTCCCTCCCTCCCTCCTTCCCCTTTCTCCCTCCCTCCCTCCCCTTTCTCCCTCCCTCTAGTTTTCCTTTAAGTTGTAGTTTCTTTTGTCCACAGCTTCCAAACTTTGTTGATTAGTTACATTTATAAAAAGTATTATATGTTCCTTTCTACCTTCTAAGTGCTTATAATTATCCCTAGTTATCCCCCCACTCTACTAGTAATTTCACAATAAAATCCTACACCAAATAAATTAAAATCTGCAACTTCAGACACCCAAGGAAGGCATTAATCCATTTAGTAAAATACCCAGACCTCCCCCTCTCATTTTCAGCTCTTCTTAATGTAACATTTAGTGATTGCAGCTGGCTCCTTATACTTGCCTCCCTTCTTTCTTTCTGAATCATATTGGCCTTGTGTAACCTTCATTTCCTTTCCGGCCCCCCACATTTGTCCACATACTTTTATTTTGGACTATGTTTGTCTCTCTCCTTGCTGTCTGGAATGAAAGCAATAAAGACAGCTTCCTAAAGATCTGAATGCATTCTGTGAAAATCCCACCTCCCTCCCCAGTCCACTGGGAATGCTTTGTACAATTGGGACACATCTTCAGCGGTGCCCTGGCTGTTCTATATTTTTCTGACAGATCACTGAGTGGCGCTGGCCTTTGAGCACAGCCTCCACAATCCTGAAGCCCAGGCTTTTCACTGGGCTCGCTCTCTGCCTTTGGAATGCCTTTGCTGGCAAGGACTGGCACTTTGGTTCAACTATGATTCCTAAGTTACAATGCGAGGCTAATTTGTTCAGTTAGGTTTCTACTAGGAGCAGCTCCATCTCTCACTGTGAAGTACTCCCTGAGACTGCTTAGTGGAAGGGTTTGTTGTAAGTGCAAGATGTAATATACTTATGTTGTACTTGATTATCAGTTTTCAAAACCAGCTGCATGCTTTGATATCTGCGTAAGGAAATATCGGAAGATAATATACCATTGGTATTTATTACTCTATAATTAAGGATGTGTCAGTGTTTCCCTTAAAAAACCCCCTCTATTTTCAGAAATTCATATCTCAGGCATAAATTTCCCTATGAATTACAGTCTAATACCATATTAGAAGTATCTTCTTTTTAAGCTGTGCCTCCCCTTCCTTTTCTTCCCGGGGAAATAAATTTCAGGATGTAATTTCTAGGTTATCATTTGGGGATGAGAGGAAGCGGGTCCTGTGCTGCGAAATTAAAGGTGCTTCTGCCGCCGGTGCCACCTGCTCCCTCTGTCCTAGGCCCTTTGCACCGGGCGCGATCGGGGGCTGCCTTTTGGACTAAGAGCCAGCCTGTGCCTGTGTGGATAAATGGCTTCATCGCTGTATGATGGGAAAGGCAACAGGGAAACTCAGCTGTTCAGAACTAGCACAGGTGCCACAGAGTCTAACATTTTAGTACCAGGAATCAATGCTTTTGCATTCTTCTCCGTATAGTTACTTAGAATGCAAATGTGGCCAGGAGTAAGGAGAAATATATAAACATTGGTTGGTTGCCTCCTGGAGGTGGCCCAACTGGGGACTGAATCTGAAACCTAGGTGTGTGCCCTGACAGGGAATGGAACCTGCCATCTTTTGGTTTATGGGGCGATGTTCCAACCAACTGAGCCACCCAGCCATGGCTAAGGGGTGGTGTTGAGCCACTGTATTGACCAAAGCCTCTTCAGAAAAGCTGAGTTCTAGACCTGCCTCTACCTCCCCAGGACCCACAGCACCTCAGCTCTCAGGGCCATGTATTCTGGGGAGGTTGCAAGATATAAATGCTCACCAGGAGAGCCAAGTAAGTCACCTCAGCGTCTAAATCCAGCAGGCTGCAAGATCACAGGGAGCGAGTGATTGCCCCCTATCCTACATGTTTATAATAGCAATAAACACTTAAACAGTTGGCTACCCTACATGGTCTCTCGGGCCCCTTTTATACCAACGTAGGGAAAAGAGCAACTCTCCTTCTCCCCACCCCCCCACCCCAGCAGCTCTTTCCACTCTCTTGCTTGATTGGGGAAGAAATAGAAGGAAATGGGGGTCCAACTGAGTCAGGAACACTGGGCTTGTGCTCCCTGAAAGACACATAGGTGACAATGACACTATCCCATGAAGGGAAAGGTTTATCCAAAAACCTTTGTAACACAGTGTGGCTCCTAACTATGCCATTATCGGATGCCTTAATTTTCTCATTGGTGAAGTAGTAATGGAAACATTAAATTTTCGAATCTAAAGGACTTCAATTCCAAGAAATGTGTTACATAAGTATTTTTTAGTAGCAGTGGCATCTTCTAGTACTCCACATCAGGTCTGCTCTATAAATGCAATCACTAACTTATAGGACAGCAACAGAAGCATTTGAGATGATCTCCCAAGAAACACCAATTCTTTACATCAGTTTATAAGGACAATTATGAACCTGTCCTAGGTTTGAACACCATCACCGTAGAGCGCTGGGAGAGAATAAGGCACCAATCAGGTAATGGTGGATAATGGGAGGAAAATGGGCCATAGTGTGAGTGGGGGTCTTGGTCCCTAAAATACTATGTGCCTCACAGGCAGGGAAGGCATCCTGAAGACACTCTGGAGGGCTCCTTTTCACGGGATGGACTTCACTGAACATACAGAGCCCACACCTGGTTCCCGTGTCTTAAATTGGAAAGAGCACAGGTAATATGGGAAGTGGGCAGAGTTGTCAGGAAATCAGACAGTTCTGTGCTATACCAGCTCTGAGTCTGTCAAGATAAGAAGACTGGCTCACTTAACATTTTCCTAGAGTTTCCCACCTTGCATAAGAAACAGTACAGGCATCAGTTACAAAAAAATGATCAGAGGCTCCAGGGAAAAAGGAACCCATGGATGGTTGAGTCCAACTTTCTTCATAGTATGGTTTCTTTCAGGGCAAGTGGGGGAGGCTTGTCCAGCAAAACTGACGGGGAGTGGGGGGCACTTTCTTTGAGAGTCGAGGGACCTGATCAATAGTTTAGAGTCATTGTATTTTTTGTGTTAATTCCCATGTTTTTTTGTTACATGTTAGTCGCATATGTGCATATCTTTAAGCAGCATATATAACTGTTTGCATGTTTTAAAACTTTTCCAGTTACATTTTAATGAATAGCTTTGAAAAGGGGTGGGGGGCACGGATATTATACAAACACTAGAGACCTGGTGCACAAAATTTGTGCATGGGGGAGGGTCCCCTCAGCCCAGCCCAGGTTGTCCCTAACTCCCCCCTGACCCTGCTGGTCTGGTTGTCCCCATTTGCCCCCCTGCAAGCTTGGTTGCCCCTCATGACCCCCCTGCCAGCCTGGTCACCCCACACAGCCTGCTTGTTCAGTCGTTTGGTTGTCCCTCGGGCTGACCATGGGTAGCTGCCATCTGAGGCTTGCCTGCACCTTGGGCCAGTCCTGGGAAGCTGAGGGGCTGAGGGAACTGGGGGACTCCAGAGGCAGGTGCCCCAGCAGGGCTGAGGAGACTGGGTACCACGATCTTGTGGCTGTGGGTGCTGCCATCTTTGAGGGTGTGACAGTTAATTAGCATATTCCCTCTTTATTAGATAGGATTAGTTGTCCTGCATGTCAATTCAAATGTTATAATGAAACATGTTCATTCATGTCAGTGGTTTATAATATACTCACTTTATTGTTAAATATAAAATCTGATATTAAATACCACTCAATTTTGCACTGAAACTGAGAGGCATTTAGGGCTACACTTGTTAGTAGTCAATAGAAGAATAAAACTCATAGACTAGGTCGACATTAAAAGACAGCACAGACTATCATTTGAAAACTGATTCTATCACCTACAGTAAGCATGCAACTTAAATGAAATTTTTTGTCTGTCTCAATATTTCTGGGTAGCAGATGCTTTCTCAAAAACAGATTTTACTTTTAAAAATAACAAATATAATTAACACCTTGAACACAAAATGAAATTTTTGTTTCCAGATGTATTTCAAGGTGTTGAAATGAATCTATGCAGCCCTCTGTGGCTGGGAGTTTCCGCCGAATTACTGAATCTGCTGCCACTTTTATGTGGCGCAACTGAAGAACTGAGAGTGAGAGCAGTGCACTTAACCTTGACTGTGTTTGAAGGATGCTTATTAACACAGGTGCATTTTGAGAAAGGTCTCTTGACCTATTCCTGATCAACACGGTGTAATGAGTAGGGTAAGAACTAGGTGCCCTGTTATTTTATTATAGAAACACCAAGCCAGAACATTACCTAGATGAAGTAAATTTAGGACAAGCATCATGGACACTGTATTTTGATGAATCTAACTTAAGATAAAAAAAAATTCTTGTTCTAAACGTTACATGTCAAAAATATTGGTCTTGTTTTAAACATTCAATTTTATTAAATTTATTCTTTTAAATTAAATTATTGAATCAATTTTAATTTTAAATATCAGGTCTCTGGTGAGAGTGAGGGAAACAAAAACTACAGAGGCAACTTGTATTCTAAATTATTCTCTGACTTTATCAAACTTTGGGTTAACTTTCTTAATAATATTTTGTTCCACCATAGCATGGGTATTGGGAAGCACATGAGGCACACACACACACAGAATTGTCTTTTCAAATGTTAAGAATTACACATTTACAAAATTTTTATTGCTTATTTGCACTAATACCAAATCTAACTATAGTTTTAGAAAGTGGTGACTTTAATGTAAATTTAAAGGAATTCTGTGTAATTCCTTTAATGTAAATTTAAAGGAATTCTGTGGAAGGAATGCTGTCCACAGAAAAAGACAAAACTTGATTTGAATTTGTGGGTGTAGAAAAAACTTTATACACAGGTAACTTCCAATACTATATTTGCCCAAATCAGGAAAATCCTATATAATAAAAGGCTAATATGAAAATTGTCCCCTCGGGAATTTGACCAACTGGGAGCTCGACTGCCTGCTATGATGTGCACTGACCAACAGGGAGCAGCACAGAATGAAGGAAGGCTCTGGCAGCCGGAAGGCTTGGGTTGGCTCTGATCGCCAGCCAGGCCTACCCATGTACAAATTTTATGCACTGGGCCTCTAGTATTTAAATGTTTGAAAGACAGTCAATACCTCTCCCTTACCCCCATCAGTTAGTGAGAAAACAGTTATTATGTGCCCTAGCCCTGGCCAGTTAGTTATATATCATCCTAATACTCCATAGTTGCAGGTTTGATCCGGGTCAGGGCACATACAGAAGCAAACAAGGAATTCATAAATAAGTGATACAAATCTTTCTTTCTTTCTTTCTTTCTTTCTCTCTCTCCCTCTCTCTCTCTCTCTCTCTCTCTCTCTCTCTCTCTCTCTCTCTCTCCAATTAAAAAAAAAGTGAGCCCACTGTTTTCATGACAGAAAAACACAGTAAACTGAACCCTGTTTCTTGGCTGTGAGATTGTAATATGACTTGAGAAGGTGTGTTCTCTGACATGGATCTTTGTGACGGAGCAAGTTTACTGGTGCAACTCATCTCCTTAGTGACAAACACTACCCTGGAGAAGTGTCTCAGAATCTCTAATGCGTGTTGATATCTTCACTTTTGGACTCCAGAGGAGCCCACCTGACAGATGACACTTCCACAGCATTAGATAGAAGGGACTTCCAAAATAGTACCCGAAACCTCTGGTTTGTGAGTGAGGTAGTTTGTTCAGGGACTTTTCCACAGACTAGGTGTGATGTCCCAGCATACATTTAGGATCCCACACTAGTTAGGAAAGGCCTCTCTGTGCAAACATGGACCTGGTTGTATCTGCTTCTTACTCTTTGTTTAAATTCCTGGCCTGGTGGATCCTGAAGTCCTGTTTTTGGTGACCCACAAGCACCCCTGCGCCCTGGCCTCTACCAACCCCCTTACCTTGAACTATTGTCTGCATATGGTTTGCTACTTCTCAGGGTCCCTCCTGGACCTTACACCATGGCCTGCTCTAGGTGAGATGCCCTGGGACCACTCATGGCCTTGTCCACCCTCCTCTTCCTGGCTGCTCCTCAGCCCCAGTGCATGGAAGTAACTCGTTTCAAAAACCAGGAAAGTTACAATTTACCTGTCAGTAAACAGAAGATGGTTTATCAACAGACTTTACCTTAATGACTACAAATGTTTACCTCCTGCTTTCCAGAATGCAAAGAAAATCTTGGAAATGTCATAATATCTTACAAACATTTGCAAAACAGATCCTTGTTCTTCCGGAAAAAAACAAAAAACAAAACAAAAAAAACCACATTGTATTCGTTGTCTCTTGACACTAGGCCAGTGTTCAGTGAGAAAAAGACAGACAGACGTACACAATGACACGAAAATGAGCTATGCTAATTAAAAAATGGCAGAGGGCACTTTATTAAAAATTTATTTTCAATCTTGCCTTTCAAAGCATCTTTTACATCAACAAATGCAGGCAACTTGAGTATGGGAATCATAAGTGACTGATCTTGAAAATATTATATTTGAGCTGAATCCAAATATTTTTAAGGACTACTTATATCAAAATTACTGGTTTTATTCAAAGTATTTTCATTTCTCTGTTCTTGCCCATGAAAAAAAAACAAAAACAACAACAAGAATCTCAGCATTCATTTGATGGGCAAGCTGGCCCACTCCGAGTGTTCCCCATGTTTGTTCGAATTACGGCTGTTTATCTTGCAACTTTCTTTCGATAAATGAAACACAAATGTAACTCTGAACCACGGAATACCTGCCAGACCCCTTATGCATACCTTCACTTACAAACCCCTGTGCCAAGGAATCATCATTTGCTTAAGGAAAGTGCTAAAGCAGCCCTTTGCTGCAAACAACTCGGAGAGAGCACGGGCCGCCCCTCAGTGCTGGGCGTGCTCACCCTCCTGCAGAGCCCGTGGCCCTCGGAGGACACCCCCGGTGATATCCTGGCACCCCAGGTAGAAACCCAGCCAAGTGCGAGAGCGTTTGAAGCTGCCGTTTGGCTGCCATCGTGTCGACGAAAAGAAAGAATTCAGGCACCATGTCATCTAGTACAAAGGATAAAAACGGATTCAACCGGAAATTCAATGTGGCACCACATATGGGATACATGAGCGCAGTTATACAACAGGCCACATTTTTTTTTTTTGAACAGTCTCCTCCATGTGATGCCGAGGACATGTGTAACCATCATAACGTCTCTAGGAATCTGTGTTTAATTTGAGTCGGGGTGGTGGCAGGGATTGGAGATCTGAAGCCGCCACAGGTTTGTGGCAGATGGCTCTGTGTCAGCTATGACAAGCAGCCAGGCTCGGCTTCCTCTGCAGATTTTCTTTTTTCTCTGATCAGGTAAATATGGGCGCACTCTGGAAAGTTCTACAGACTCTGCCTTGGGCTGCGAGGTTGTGACTGAGCCCCATCTGTCACAGACCTTCCCCTGGTTCCGCAGCGAGCAGAGACCTGAACTGGCCCCGGAGGGCTGCCCAGGAGAAAGGAGTCATCTCACCCTGCGAGGGGAAGGGAGAGAAAGCAGGGAGGAGCATTAAGGACCTGGGCACGAAAGCATGCTGGACATTCAGGCTGCACATTTGCATCACCAACATCAACTGGATTTCAAAAAGCCACCCAATAAGAGGTTCTCCAGTTTTATCTCCTTAGGAAATCCCAGTTTTTGATTGGTTTAAAGTGGAACTATTTCCAAGCTCCCATTGTGTGTGTGTGTGTGTATTTTCTAAAAGTGTACATTCTGCTGCCCATATACTTCCTGCTTTATGTGATGGATGACAGCTATTAGAAATTTATCATCCAATGTTTAACTTTATAAACATAAGATATACATGATTTTGCTAATGTGAATTTTACTTTTAAGTGGTGAAGGTAGGAGAGAAATGCCATTACAATTGTGTGGAGTTTACAAAGCACTTCAAGTTTACTAACAGGTTTATAGTCATTATTTCATTAAAGCAGTACCTCAGGGAGAAAATGCTACTAAGAATTAAGAAAAAAAAAGCCTTCCAAGTTTACAGATGAATCATATAGGGGTTAAGAAGTTCACCTCGAGCTAGGCTGCAAGCAAGCAGAAGAGGACAAGGAGTCAAACTCTCTAAGTGATCTGAATCACCCAGAGTGTGTCTATTGTGCTAAAGGTTTTTTACTTTTATTTTACTTAGACAAATCAAAGGATAACTAAGCCAAATAAAATCAAGGAAGGCAGTGAAGAAGAAGAAAAGGAGGAGTAGGGAGGAGTGAGGAGGGGGACTGACAGAATTCATCTTAAATGATGCTAATGCTGCTGAGAGATTTCAGAAGTTCTGAAAATGGCACATGCTTTCAAAGTTTCCATCTTTAAGGAAAAGGTAGTGACTTTGGAGAGCTGTTAATATTAGTGAGCAACACCTTCTTCACATCTAGAGTCTAAGTTCAAATTAAAAGAGGACCATAATGTGGCCTGTCTCTTCAAGGAAACGTAGAGTGGCTTGGCTGTGGTTCGGGTAGCTATGGCCTGATCCAATTAAGACAACCACTAATGGCTTTTCTGGGCACCGAGTCTGAATTATAAGCTTAATCATTGTTTGGATTCACTTTTAGGCAGAAATCAGATAATTCTTCTCTCCTCTGAATAACAGCAGGTTACAAAGATTTCTAGAATGTTAAAGAACTTGAAGAGAGAAAAAAAATCAACAGCTATCTTCTGAAAAATCTTAAGAAATTACAAGTCACTTTCATAAGGCACAAGAAAGGATGACATCTCTTTTACCACCATACAGAACATTGCTTAATTCGTAAATAAAAGTAACAAGAGATAGGACTTCTGTCTGGGAAGTACCTACTTATAAGACTACCCTATTTGTACTCCTGCTATTTGTACTGGTATTAAGGACATCTCCATACAATTTTTTAAAGCATTTTAAAATATAAAGATCAAAGGTTCTCTAAAAGCATAAAGCACTGATTTCAAATACTTGTTATGAATATTTACAAAGAAAATTCACATAGTAAAATAAGGCAAAAAATCTACAACTTCATGGCATTAGATTTGCTTGGATTATAAAAGGAAGAGCTATTGTTAGTATAAGAAGTAAACCCTTGGCTAATTATTTTCTGATTACTTCTGGAATCTTGTGTTCAAGTGAAGTTTGAGAGTCATAAAAGGGTTCCTATTTTATCTGTGTGACAAGTGTGTGGCCAATGTGTCTAACCCACTTAGAAAAGGAAACGTCCGAAAGTACCAGAAAGCTGCAGCCAACGACTAAACCAAGATGTGAACGTTTTAAAAAAATAGTTTTAATTTTTAGGATTAAAAATTAATTTAGATTGTAATGTAATTAATAAATAGTTTCTGTATGCCTTGGGTTGTTCTTAAGGTCTTAAGAAAAATGTGTGTGTGTGTGTGTGTGTGTGTGTGTGTGTGTGTGTGTGTGTGTGTGCATGTGAGAAAGAGAGAGAAAGAGAGAAAGAGAAGAGGACACTGTATTTAGAGAAATTTAAACATTTCGAGTCTGAAACCATTTTAGGTGACAAGTCATGGGCATTGTGTTCTGTAGTAGAAAGAGTCACTTTAAGAAAAAAAAGTATCAAATTCTGTTTCTGCTTTTCAGTTACTGTTTCAGCATTCTGTTTCAAATCCTGCTTCAAGTTATAGCCCCCAAACTCTCACTCATATTGAAAGTATAATGTCTCATGCGAGAAGAAAGCCAAGTGTTAGTAGCCTTATTCTAGTCATTAAATTTCCAAGTGTGTGAATCCATATGAAAAATTCTATCCTAAAGTGAACTCTATATGATAAACAATGGAGATGATTTTAAAAATGTAAACTTTTAACAAAAAAGAATAAGGTGTAAAAATGTAAAAGGAGCAAATTTAAAAATTCAGTGATATTCTATCCTTTTAGCTCTCAGAAGCATATGTTTTATAAAAGCAAAATAGCACTCTCCAATGGAATAAATCTAAAAAAAACCCATCCTCAACATTTTTTTTTACAGTACACACAAAAGACTCTTCCATTGCATAAGAAAAATAGGTAAAAAGCTGCCTTGGGGAAAATAATTCCCTGGTACGTAGTGAAGGGAAATGTTACCTGAAAAAAATATATACTTATAAAACATAAGTAAAAAAATATTGTAACTTTATATCTTAATTATAAAGTTTTAGCAGCCGTTCTTTTTCTCTTTTGGCTCTAAATCCTGCTACAACAACCACACTAACTCTGTGGTATTTCCTGTCATTTTTACCAGTTCTTCCTGACAATTGTAGATTAAAGCTCTTAATTACTTATAATTCCTGGTCCATTTCATTAATTTTTAGATAAATATCATCAAGTTCTATGAATGAGAGTATATATGAAAATATATAATAGATTTATAAAAAAAGAATTCCATGGTAGAAAAAGTCATACAAATGAATTATACATATAAATTCTTATAAATGCTTATGTATGAAATACTAATTTTTAAAACTTTGAGAAAAAGAATTTTAGGATGAACAGATTAAAAATATATGTAAAAGTAGTAACATGAAATAATATGTAAGATATAGGTTATTTTTTAAGCTGTCTGAGGACCAAGTGGTAGATTAACAATATACCACTAAGCTGACATTGTTTCAGTTTTTCCAGAAATTGTTTGTAAAATAAATAATTAATAGCTACATTATAGCAGTAGCTGTATTAAAATATTTCATCTGGGAATCTGTTTTATTTTGTATCTTTCTGCAGTAACTTCTGAAATGGTTAAAATTGGCAGATGCAAAATAACAGGGCATGACTTGAAGCAAAGTTAAAAGCTGATAAATTTTGACAGTGGAAATACAATGATCAATACTTTACCATTCTCATCATATTGAAATAAAATTCTTTTTTTGGTATTTATATGAGATGATGGATGATAACTAAACTTATGATAAGCATTTCTCAATATACGAAACTGCTGTATATCAATTATATCTCAATAAAACTGGGAAAAATTTACCAGACGAAGAAAAAATCAATAATTTGATGGTGAACTCACTGACAATAGTTTGGTGTCATATATAACAAATGAATCCATTTGTATTAATACTGATTATTCTGCTTCTTCGAGTTTTAAAATCTGCACATTTTGATAGTCTGTCATGTGGGAAACAACTTGATTAATATTTGTACAAATAAGACCACTACTAAACTTTAAAAATTAGGAACTCTGGACATAAACCTGGAACAACTGTTTTTTGTGGGAGGCTCCTACATACACGATACAATCGTATAGACTCAAGAGTAACACTGAAGCCTGGAACTGTTCAGTCAGCATTTTAAACTATTATGAGCTACCTTCTGAACCATTGCCAAGTTAATAGACAATGAAAGATAATGAGCTTGAAATTGGGTGTTAAATTGCATTTTTGGTTCTCTCCCTTTTTCTTGAAGTTTAACTGTTTCCTGCAGAAACAAAGTCATGTTTTGATGTATCGTTATGTAAATATGTATTTTAGGCCATGAAAGGGAAAGGAGAGACACAAGGAGGCAAACTGTATTTCCTGTAGGGAGGGTATACATTAACATAGGAAAATTAAAATATGCTGGATTATAAAACTGCTAGATTGTAAACTATATTGAATTTATGGAAAATGAAGATGCTACATTCAAAGAATATAAAAAGGTACATTACTCATGGCCTAGAGCCACCTTCAAAATCATAAAGCAGATTTATCCCAGTTCAATTACTCAGATGTTTAGTGGGGCCTCTTTGTGTTGTTGTTTCAACAATTTAAAATTCTTGATTCAAACAAGGGAAGAAAGATAATGAATAAAGGAACTGAACGATGATGCTATTTAAATTATGTTCCCTTTGCCTTTGCCATTCAGAGAGGAGGCAGACAGTCTAATTCAAAACAAACTGAGGGTTTTAATGTCATTTTATTAAACTGGGCAGGGGAAACATTTGATTCTTGAAAGTGATCTTTAAAATAGTTTAAAAATGAACACCAAACTTCACTAATGTCATTCACCTGAATTTTTGAGGACTGAAGATTTCATTATGATAGGAAGAAAGGCTTATCCTCATTAGTATAATTGTAGAATCTCTCCTTTACTTCCTTTTAAACTAATGAGTTACATTAATCCAGGTTCATTTTTATAAGCCTCTTGGGGCTAAATGTAAAGGACAGTCATCTTAGAAAACAATAAATTAAAAAAAAAAGCATGTACCATGCATTAAGTGCACGTATTTCATAAGACCTAGGTTAATACAACTGGCATCCAGTTTAATTAATCCTTATTAGTGTAACAACTAATATCCCTCCCTAGCATGTTTCCTTTAAACATTAGTATGTTAATTAAATGTTTTTTTTAAAGATTTTTTTCTTTGTACTTCAATATGGCATTTATACTGCCTAAATCGCTTCTCAATAACTACCTTATAGAGATGTTTCCTTACAATATCAGGTCTCTTGCAGAAATTCTGGAGCCTTTTTGAAAGCTGTTCAGGTGTAGAATACAGATATTCAGCTGCAGGAAAAACAGATACATTTTTAATGAAACAAAAACCTCAAAGCACACACTCAATATTAGTCACTTTACTAATTAAAAATGCATATTGCTCTGTGCCGCCTCATGTTTTACATTATTTAAGCATGATTTTATAAGGTTACCTCAGCTCACAAGGATGTTTAATGCTAAATAAGACTGTGTAGTTGTGCTGTTAGACATCTCCTTTGGGTGATTAAAATACATTATTCTAATGTAACACAATGCATATGTGATATATTTAGTGATGAGTTTTTTTTTTTTTTCCAAAAGAGCTGGTACTATTGCCGCGTGTACCCTGTACAACAGTTGCATGTTATTAACTAGTCAATTGTTTAAATAATTTGGTGTGACTCTCAGTCCTCGATTTTTCTCTGTGTATATCATTAAAAAATCTGTAAGCAATTGCAGCAATGCGGGCCTGCTTATAAAAACCCATCAGTATGGGATGTGTATGCTAACAATGAAGAATGCTATTTGAAAACTTGCTTTTTTGTTATCTTAAAAGAACAGATGGTAAATATAAACTTACTCTAAAGTATTAAAACATAAAATTTTCCTTAACACTAACATGTTGACTTGCCAAATAAACAATTGCTCCTGCCTAAGTTTATTTTCAAACTTTCGCATTTAGCACGAATCACGTATTAAGTCCCAAGAAAGATGAAAGAACATTAAAGCAGCTACCTGGAAATATTTCAGGATAAACCAAATCTTTGGGACAGAGTGGGTAACAACCACAACACACAGCTTCCAACCTAAAGAAGTGTTAGAGAGGACAAAGATATATTAAAAAGACATTCCTGTCATAGCCAGAGAGCAGTTTGGTTAGCTTAAGTGAACAGTATGAGCCCAGAGTTAGCTGGGGTGAAAACCATGGTTGGCAGCACAAGCCTAAAAGCCAAAGTTGCTCTTTTGAAAGATTTTATTGATCATATATGCATTTCATAGAACAGAACCAACAGCATATGTTTTGTTCACTGAATTAATCAAAGCGCAGTTCTGCATTTTTTTGTTTTTAAAATACTGTTTAACACATTTTATAATCAGCAGATAAACACATGTAACAACATGGTAAAGTATGGGCAGCTTTTCTTAATAATGCTGCGAATCCTCAAAATGTTCATTTAAAAAATGTTTAAATAAAATAGCAAATACTTAACTTCAACACTGTAGCTGTAGGAATGATTGAGGCACTTTTCAAAGCATCAGGGGAAAAAAAAATTTACAATCTGTTGTGATGGGGCTTTTTCATTTTGTAGCTCGTGCCTCCAAACAACTTATGCAGAATGGAAAACTGGTCCCCCTTTTATTGAAAAATGCTCATGAAGATCACCTCCATGGACATTTTGCTTTCTGGACTAAAACATGCAGCTCTTTCTCCATTTTATCAGAAGAGAATACTTTTATTATTAAACAAAGAAACCAGAAAGTTTCGCTTTGTGACAGGCTTTCCCCAAGGACCACCTACAGGGTTCCCCTCCCCCCCCCCCAGTCACTGCAGTGAGGGTTAAGCAGAGGGAAGGTAAAGCACCTCACATGCTGTGTCTGTCCTGAATAATGGCTACCGGTCTGACACAATAAACCTTAAAGAAACCACTGTCATTTCTGTTGGCTAGGAATTACGCAGTGAAATTCAAAACAAGCTTTAAATATGTTTATGAGACACTTTGAATTGCATCCAAAACATTGACCAGAAGAGGAATTTTATTTTGAACTGCACATATTTTTCAATCCAAGAATGATCGGAAGTTATGTCAATGTTTATTTACCTTGTTTACTTATAGTGACAAAGTATAATTTTTATTATTTATTTATTTATTTATTTATTTATTTATTTCATTTAAGCTGTTTTTAAGTGGGAGATGTGTTCCTTATTTTATTGTGGACTGAAATTAGTTTAAATGAAACAGTATTTACTTTGAGCTGCAGAGTTTAGAAAAAGACTGAATTCAAAATTTTTCTTGATAATGGATAGGAGTTACAAAATGACACAGTGGAAAGCACAGGACCTAGTTAGCAATTATTAATTTCAAAATGCAAACTAATATCTGATATTCTCTCCTCTACATACAGAGGGTCACATAGAAATTCTGGTGGGGAGCGCAGCTCTCAATAGCTCTGTGACTGCATTATAAAACATTCACAAAAGTTTTGAGCACGTAAACCAGAGATATTCTTTATGAACAGAAAGAAAATATGCACTTTATCTGAAGACATTCTGCTTAAAAATGCAGTGCTAGTCGAAAAGCAAATACATACGAACATTCTCTTATAATTATATAAAATCAAAAGAGTGAAGTCACAGGCATTTCAGAAAGTGCACATGTTATCTGCTTTTTAATAATGGATTTGAATTAGAGTGTTCTGTTCCCCGAAAGAAAATTGCAGGCCAAGTAACATTTTGAGTCATCACATGAGCATGTACCATGCCATTTCCAAAAAACCTCTGCTAATTAAAATACAGTGAGATAGAAATGGCATTATTTGATTTAGGAAAAAAAAAATCACAAATCGGATTTCAACTTGTATTGGTAAATTATCTTATGCTTCTTATATTTCTAATTCATCAAAGACAAAACAAAATAAAACAAAACGCCCAAAATAAC